>CM068590.1:39900939-40205939 GCA_035048485.1 Pteria penguin | reverse complement strand
TGATATCAGTATATATACATTTAATACATACATTGACTACAGTCACGATATCAGTATATATACATTTAATACATACATTGACTACAGTCACGATATCAGTATATATACAATTAATACATACATTGACTACAGTCACGATATCAGCATATATACATTTAATACATACATTGACTACAGTCATGATATCAGTATATATACATTTAATACATACATTGACTACAGTCATTATATTAAGATATATACATTTAATACATACATTGACTACAGTCATGATATCAGTATATATACAGTTAATACATACATTGACTACAGTCATGATATCAGTATATATACATTTAATACATACATTGTCTACATTCATGATATCAGTATACATTTAATACATACATTGACTACAGACGCGATATCAGTATATATACATTTAATACATACATTGATTACAGTCATGATATCAGTATCTATACATTTAATACATATATTGACTACAGTCATGATATCAGTATATATACATTTAATACATACATTGACTACAGTCATTATATCTGGATATATACATTTAATACATACATTGACTACAGTCATGATATCAGTATATATACATTTAATACACACATTGACTACAGTCATGATATCAGTATACATTTAATACATACATTGATTACAGTCACGATATCAGTATATATACATTCAATACATACATTGATTACAGTCATGATATCAGTATATATACATTTAATACATACATTGACTACAGTCACGATATCAGTATATATACATTAAATACATACATTGACTACAGTCACGATATCAGTACATATACAATTAATACATACATTGACTACAGTCACGATATCAGTATATATACATTTAATACATACATTGACTACAGTCATGATATCAGTATACATTTAATACATACATTGACTACAGTCACGATATCAGTATCTATACATTTAATACATACATTGATTACAGTAATGATATCAGTACATAAACATTAAATACATACATTGACTACAGTCACGATATCAGTATATATACATTTAATACATACATTGACTACAGTCATGATATCAGTATATATACATTTAATACATACATTGACTACATTCATGATATCAGTATACATTTAATACATACATTGCCTACAGTCACGATATCAGTATATATACATTTAATACATACATTGATTACAGTCATGATATTAGTATATATACATTTAATACATACATAGACTACAGTCATAATATCAGTATACATTTAATACATACATTCACTACAGTCACCATATCAGTATATATACATTTAATGCACACATTGACTACAGTCATGATATCAGTATATATACATTTAATACATACATTCACTACAGTCATGATATCAGTATATATACATTTAATACATACATTGACTACAGTCATCATATCAGTATATATACATTTAATACATACATTGACTACAGTAACGATATTAGTATATATACATATAATACATACATTGACTACAGTCATAATATCAGTATACATTTAATACATACATTGACTACAGTCATGATATCAGTATACATTTAATACATACATTGACTACAGTCATGATATCAGTATATATACATTTAATACATACATTCACTACAGTCATGATATCAGTATATATACATTTAATACATACATTCACTACAGTCATGATATCAGTATATATAAATTTAATACATACATTGACTACAGTCACGATATCAGTATATATACAATTAATACATACATTGACTACAGTCACGATATCAGCATATATGCATTTAATACATACATTGACTACATTCATGATATCAGTATACATTTAATACATACATTGCCTACAGTCAC
This sequence comes from Pteria penguin, assembly GCA_035048485.1. Lineage (NCBI taxonomy): Eukaryota > Metazoa > Mollusca > Bivalvia > Pterioida > Pteriidae > Pteria > Pteria penguin. The sequence continues at coordinate 40,204,080 of CM068590.1, read as the reverse complement.
GATATCAGTATATATACATTTAATACATACATTGATTACAGTCATGATATTAGTATATATACATTTAATACATACATAGACTACAGTCATAATATCAGTATAACATTTAATACATACATTCACTACAGTCACCATATCAGTATATATACATTTAATACACACATTGACTACAGTCATGATATCAGTATATATACATTTAATACATACATTCACTACAGTCATGATATCAGTATATATACATTTAATACATACATTGACTACAGTCATCATATCAGTATATATACATTTAATACATACATTGACTACAGTAACGATATTAGTATATATACATATAATACATACATTGACTACAGTCATAATATCAGTATACATTTAATACATACATTGACTACAGTCATGATATCAGTATACATTTAATACATACATTGACTACAGTCATGATATCAGTATATATACATTTAATACATACATTCACTACAGTCATGATATCAGTATATATACATTTAATACATACATTGACTACAGTCACGATATCAGTATATATACAATTAATACATACATTGACTACAGTCACGATATCAGCATATATGCATTTAATACATACATTGACTACAGTCACGATATCAGTATATATACATTTAATACATACATTGACTACAGTCATGATATTAAGATATATACATTTAATACATACATTGACTACAGTCATGATATCAGTATATATACATTTAATACATACATTGACTACATTCATGATATCAGTATACATTTAATACATACATTGACTACAGTCGCGATATCAGTATATATACATTTAATACATACATTGATTACAGTCATGTTATCAGTATATATACATTTAATACATACATTGACTACAGTCATAATATCAGTATACATTTAATACATACATTGACTACAGTCACCATATCAGTATATATACATTTAATACATACATTGACTACAGTCTCGATATCAGTAAATATACATTTAATACATACATTGACTACAGTCTCGATATCAGTATGTATATACATTTAATACATACATTGACTACAGTCATAATATCAGTATACATTTAATACATACATTGACTACAGTCACCATATCAGTATATATACATTTAATACATACATTGACTACAGTCTCGATATCAGTAAATATACATTTAATACATACATTGACTACAGTCTCGATATCAGTATATATATACATTTAATACATACATTGACTACAGTCACGATATCAGTATATATATATATTTAATACACACATTGACTACAGTCACGATATCAGTATATATATATTTAATACATACATTGACTACAGTCACGATATCAGTATATATACAGTTAATACATACATTGACTACAGTCATAATATCAGTATCCATTTAATACATACATTGACTACAGTCATGACATCAGTATACATTTACTACATACATTGACTACAGTCATGATATCAGTATATATACATTTAATACATACATTGACTACAGTCACGATATCAGTAAATATACATTTAATACATACATTCACTACAGTCTCGATATCAGTATATATATACATTTAATACATACATTGACTACAGTCATAATATCAGTATACATTTAATACATACATTGACTACAGTCATGATATCAGTATATATACATTTAATACACACATTGACGACAGTCACGATATCAGTATATATATGTATTTAATACATACATTGACTACAGTCACGATATCAGTATATATACATTTAATACATACATTGACTACAGTCATGATATCAGTATACCTTTAATACATACATTGACTACAATCATGACATCAGTATACATTTAATACATACATTGACTACAGTCACGATATCAGTATATATACATTTAATACATACAGTGACTACAGTCATGATATCTGTATATATACATTTAATACATACATTGACTACAGTCATGATATCAGTATATATACATTCAATACATACATTGACTACAGTCATGATATCTGTATATATATATTTAATACATACATTGACTACAGTCATGATATCTGTATATATACATTTAATACATACATTGACTACAGTCATGATATCTGTATATATACATTTAATACATACATTGACTACAGTCATGATATCAGTATATATACATTCAATACATACATTGACTACAGTCATGATATCAGTATACATTTAATATATACATTGATTACAGTCACGATATCAGTATATATACATTTAATACATAGATTGATTACAGTCATGATATCAGTATATATACATTTAATACATACATTGACTACAGTCACGATATCAGTATATATACATTTAATACATACATTGACTACAGTCACGATATCAGTATATATACAATTAATACATACATTGACTACAGTCACGATATCAGTATATATACATTTAATACATACATTGACTACAGTCATGATATCAGTATATATACATTTAATACATACATTGACTACAGTCATGATATCAGTATACATTTAATACATACATTGACTACAGTCACGATATCAGTATACATACATTTAATACATACATTGATTACAGTCATGATATCAGTATATATACATTTAATACATACATTGACTACAGTCATGACATCAGTATACATTTAATACATACATTGACTACAGTCATGATATCAGTATATATACATTTAATACATACATTGATTACAGTCATGAAATCAGTATATATACATTTAATACATACATTGACTACAGTCACGATATCAGTATATATACATTTAATACATACATTGACTACAGTCATGATATCAGTATATATACATTTAATACATACATTGACTACAGTCATGATATCAGTATATATACATTTAATACATACATTGACTACAGTCATGATATCAGTATACATTTAATACATACATTGCCTACAGTCACGATATCAGTATATATACATTTAATACATACATTGATTACAGTCATGATATCAGTATATATACATTTAATACATACATTGACTACAGTCACGATATCAGTATATATACATTTAATACATACATTGACTACAGTCACGATATCAGTATATATACAATTAATACATACATTGACTACAGTCACGATATCAGTATATATACATTTAATACATACATTGACTACAGTCATGATATCAGTATATATACATTTAATACATACATTGACTACAGTCATGATATCAGTATACATTTAATACATACATTGACTACAGTCACGATATCAGTATACATTTAATACATACATTGATTACAGTCATGATATCAGTATATATACATTTAATACATACATTGACTACAGTCATGACATCAGTATACATTTAATACATACATTGACTACAGTCATAATATCAGTATACATTTAATACATACATTGACTACAGTCACCATATCAGTATATATACATTTAATACACACATTGACTACAGTCATGATATCAGTATATATACATTTAATACATACATTGACTACAGTCACGATATCAGTATATATACATTTAATACATACATTGACTACAGTCACGATATCAGTATATATACATTCAATACATACATTGACTACAGTCACGATATCAGTATATATACATTTCATACATACATTGACTACAGTCATGCTATCAGTATATGTACATTTAATACATACATTGACTACAGTCACGATATCAGTATATATACATTTCATACATACATTGACTACAGTCATGCTATCAGTATATGTACATTTAATACAGTTAAAAAGGAGTAGAGTGTCACAGTGGAGGTATAGACATAACAATTTCATTTTCAGAGCTAGCAATGATCAGAAGTTTAAAACTGCATAATACTTTTTTGTTTGTTTGTTGGTTTGTGTGTTTGTTTATTTGTTTGTTTTTAAGTGATAGCAACTGTACTTACTTAAACATCGATAGTCTAACATATTCGTAGCCTCTAATTTACATAGATACATAGACTAAAATTCATCTTCTATTTAAATTAAATTATATGTATGACAAACCAGTTCTCTTTTAACTACATCAATGTATCTTCACTTTCCGATGTTATGTACATGTGCAGATAATCTAAATTTGGATAAAATTTACTTGAATGAATCTGGAAAAAGTTTTCTTTGATAATTTTGTTTTTAAAATGTTACAGTATCAGATAAGTATCTGTATAAAAACATTTTGAGGATTGTTTAAAATACCGATTCATTGCCTGGATTAAAGCATCAGCTAACTCATTTTACTTATGTTGAAAAACAGTTATTTGCATTCAACGTTTTGTGCAATCCAAATATATTCCACGTCAATACTAGATAAATTTTATTGAATCCATTATTTAAAGTGACTTATAGGTCTGATTGACCAGGTGTATTTAATATTATTCTCATCAACTTTATTGATTGTTTATTATTACAAATGTACATATGTTACTATAATAAACAATTTACTTACTTACTAAATAAATAAAAGGCGTTTTAACACCACTCAACCTGTTGTTGGTTGAAAGTTTTTTTTAAATACGTGTTAAAAACAAATAATTTCGTCTCAATATTCAATGACTGAGGGATAAAAATATTGTACATTCACTTTCTGTCCTGAAGGGCTGAATACTTTGAGTTCTATTGAACTTTATATTATGAAATAGTGTAATGCCAAGATAAGAGAAGTTATCAACAACTTCTACCTGTCTACTATTATAAAACCACGAAATCCACGTGACATTATGATTGAGTCTGTCGCAATTCCGAAATACAACGATCTTAGTTTTATCAACAATAACAACAGTAATATGTATTATTAATAATTAATAACAGTAAAATTATTGTATAGATTTCTTGATGTGCAGTTTGTGAAAAGAGTGATAAAATTTGACAGACATTTCAAAGAAATCCGGAGGTGTTTGTGGCGTCCTTATTTTATCTATCTATCTATCTATCTATCTATCTATCTATCTATCTATCTATCTATCTATCTATCTATCTATCTATCTATCTATCTATCTATCTATCTTTCTATCTATCTATCTACCTGTCTGTCTGTCTGTCTATCTATCTATCTATCTATCTATCTATCTATCTATCTATCTATCTATCTATCTATCTATCTATCTATCTATCTATCTATCTATCTATCCATGTGCAGAAAATAATTATATATATATAGATATCTATATTTATTCACCCTGTATAGTCTCAGTATCCATAATGTATTTCGTTTTATCACTCAAAAATTTTCAAAAATAAATTTTCGCCGCCTACAACAAATTTCTGCCCTGTAATGTGAATGTTGTTTTTGTTCAGTATTCAATTGCAAAAGGAAAGATAGGCGTGGTTCAACAGAGAAGTATTTTCTTTTTTCTTTTTTCTTTTTTTTTTTTTTTTTTTTTTTTGTCTTTCGTGTATTTATGTTAAATACTTTGAATTATTCTAAATCGACGGGCAAACACTTGAAAGACCAGATTCCTCCTTAACTATGTAAACATTGCCACTCCTTTTCGTTTTATTAAATTAGGCAGTCTCCTCTTTCCTTTTTGTTTATATTTCACGGAGATTTTGTTCTATCGCACATACCTGAAATGTTTAGAAATATATATATATATATATATATATATATATATATATATATATATATATATATATATATATATATATATATATATATATATATATATATATATATATATATGTATATGTATATATATATATATATATATATATCACTTTCAATTTCAATCATTCTTATTTCAAAATACAGTATACTTCGTGTCAGCTTAAACGTCGACATTGCATATGTAGCAGTATTGAAATGTCTTCTTCATTGATTTACATCAAGCCTAAAATTATCAAATAAATCTGTATATAGTATGGACTGATTGATTGATTGATTGATCATAGTTTTACGTCACTCTACGGTTATTTCACGTATATGAAGACGGCATCTGTCTGATGTATAGCAACGGACTCACCCGAAGCAGTGAGGAATCTTTAACGTGCCACGCCTACCGTGACACAGGTTATCGGTTTTTACTGTCCCATCAGAAAGACAGAACACCGGTGTGTCCAGGACGGAAATCGAACCCGGGACCTCTAGGTCACGAGCCGAGCACCTCATCCACCAATGAAGTTAAGGTCCCCTATTTATATTGAAAACCGATTCCCGAATAATTTTTGGTCGTGTCAAACTTCGGTTAATTTTCTTCTTATCTTAATATTCAACGAATTAAACATATCACGTGATCACAGTGAATTTTCCCATACTAGGACTAGTATTAATCATTCGGAAATGGCTCGGCGTTTTATGTTGACTTTTGACGTAAAATCGTAATCTTAAGAGTGATACTCCATAACTTTATGTCTTACCAAATGTTTTCCCCAAATGTAGTTTGTAATAAAATACAGGACACTTCCCGTGGTGTAATAAAATACAAGATCCTTCCGGTGGTGTAATAAAATACAAGGCACTTTCGGTGGTGTAATAAAATACAAGACACTTCCGGTGGTGTAAATTCATTGCAGGGTCACCCAACTTTGCCTTGCCCGGTATCAGATTTACAACCTCACTATATCACGATGTAACTGATAAGACCTAGGTCCGTAATCAGATTCTTGAATTATATTCATGCAAGAATATTTTCTATTTTCCTCGCTCAGAGATTATAGCCACCCTAGTCATAATGCTTTCACTACTGCCCTAGCCTAACAATAGTATCAGGATCTCCATGGACAACATGACCTTTCTCATTCTACATGTATCCCATGCTTACATCTCGCTAATTACAATATTATTTATGAGTTCCGTGAAAATTTAGATTAGCTACTATATTGGTATTTTGTTGGATTCTGTCGTTATGTACACCACGCCCACGTGCACGTAATGTCTCGTGGTCCGTTATTCTATCACTTTGTCAGTCCTTATACGTAAGAAACGTAAAATGAAGATTCAAAACACAAATATATCAATGTCGATGTTGTCTTCTGTACAAACACTTGGTTTACTGTTGTTTACCAAATGATAGACCAATGATAAACCACAATGTTGGATAATAAGCCCTAAGTTTGTTCTACAATGTTGGATAATAAGCCCTAAGTTTGTTCTACTGTTTAATTTGAAAATCCAAGTATTTGAGATAGCTTATTTCGCAATATGGTGTTCTGCATGGCCGGATCCAAAGGAGGAAACTCCTTTTTATTTATAAAAAGGGAAGAGAAAGAGGAAGAAGAGGACGAAGGGAGGATTCCTGAACGATCAAAATGCACTGGACAGATGTTAAGTTTGAACACCTCTAGCTCCCCTTCCCCTGTTTTTCGGTTTTGAAAGATTGCTGGATCCGCCTTTTTTTTTTTTTTTTTTTCTTTTTTTTTTTTTTTTTTTTTTTTTGTTTATAAGCCACGTTAATACAATATGGTGTTTAAGATAGCCGTCTCATTATGAAATTTCTAAAAAAAAAAATGTTACTTTTTTAATGCCATTCGAAGATATTTTTTTTCGACAATGTCATGAACTTGTTCCACGAGTACATATTGTTCCTGACAAAGCCTGTTCAGTAAAGAGAGTTTCTATTACATGAAGGTTTAAGCTGTATATCAGTTTATCAAAGTAATATCGAACTCCACACAAAATATGCACTTAATAATATGCAGATATAAATATGTTGTGGTCAATGTGAACTGAAGCGTTTGTCGCTCCATCTGTAGCTCGGTCACAACGCCTGTCTCGCCGATGAAAATTCATTACCATCATTTCAAAACTTCAAGGCGTATCTATACAAATTGCGATAAGTTTATTCAGTTTTATTCACTCCACTTTGCACCACCTACGGCCGAGACGCCTATTCCATATTGCATTTTTGACATCGTCATTCCCCTCACGTCCCAAAATTACAACATACTGCAATCATATTTTATTAATAGGTAACAAATCAACATGACGGATAAGTGAAGTGAGGGTTCAGCTCTGTTGAACTCATTTACAGCTTGGAATCTTTCACAATTTTACCTTAATTGAAAGGATAAAGTGCACAAACAGGTTTTAAAATATGGGAAGAAGTACGGGTCTTAATACACAGTGAGTCACCAAGAATAAACGACAGCTGATGGCCGCTTTACGACATCGTGTATTGTAATAGTATGAATAGAAAAGCAATACAGACCCACGCCCCTCCAGGGAAATATCCTGGCAACAAAGTCGGGAGAATTCACTAAATATCATTTTTTTTTTTTTTTGTTAAAAGACGCTGCTTTCAGCATTTTCTCAACTGTGGTGTGAAAACAGTAATTTTGAAGTTCATTTGCCGGACACGTCCAGGTAGTAAGGAGTGTCCTACCAACTATATTATTCAAGTGGCATACTGTTCTCTCATGGTGTCTGTAGACCGGAATAAAACACATCGATTACATCTACAAAAATGTATCATATTCAATATATCATCATTAATAATTCATTTATTCCATGGTATATTTTGTATATAATGCATTATATACCTTTTTTCAAAACAAAATTTGAATTGTTTGAATGAAAGCGGGGTTAGACTGGTCTGTATCGCAGTGGATTCCGAATCTCGTGCGGTGACACTGTATGCGTCAGCACGTCGGAGATCCCTCATACCATGACACTGTATGTGTCGGCACGTCAGATACCCCGCATATGGTGACACTGTATACGTCGGCACGTCGGAAACCCCTCATACGGTGACACCGTATGCGTCAGCACGTCTGGGGCCCCTCATACGGTGACACTGTATGCATCGGTATGTCGGAGACCCCTCATACGGTGACACTGTATGCGTCGGCACGTCGGAGACCCCTCACACGGTGACACTGTATGCGTCTGCACGTCGGAGACCCCTCATACGGTGACACTGTATGCAACGGCACGTCGGAGACCCCTCATACGGTGACATTGTTTGCATCGGCACGTCGGAGACCCCTCATACGGTGACACTATGCGTCAGCACGTCGGAGACCCCTCATACGGTGACACTGTGTGCATCGGCATGTCGGAAACCCCTCACACGGTGACACTGTATGCGACGGCACGTCGGAAACCCCTCATACAGTAACACTGTATGCCTCGACATGTCGGAGACCCCTCATACGATAACACTGTATGCGTCGGCATGTCGGAGACCCTTTATACGGTGAAAGAATATGCGTCAGCACGTCGGAGACCCCTCATACGATAACACTGTATGCGTCGGTATGTCGGAGACCCCTTATACGGTGAAAGAATATGCTTCAGCACGTCGGAGACCCCTCATACGGTGAAACTATATACGTCGGCACGTCCGAAACCCCTCATACGGTGACACTGTATACGTCGGCACGTCGGAGACCCCTCATACGGTGACACTGTATGCGACGGCACGTCGGAGACCCCTCATACGGTGACATTGTATGCGTCGGCACGTCGGAGACCCCTCATACGGTGACACTATGCGTCAGCACGTCGGAGACCCCTCATACGGTGACATTGTGTGCATCGGCATGTCGGAAACCCCTCACACGGTGACACTGTATGCGACGGCACGTCGGAAACCCCTCATACAGTAACACTGTATGCCTCGGCATGTCGGAGACCCCTCATACGATAACACTGTATGCGTCGGCATGTCGGAGACCCTTTATACGGTGAAAGAATATGCGTCAGCACGTCGGAGACCCCTCATACGATAACACTGTATGCGTCGGTATGTCGGAGACCCCTTATACGGTGAAAGAATATGCTTCAGCACGTCGGAGACCCCTCTTACGGTGAAACTATATACGTCAGCACGTCCGAAACCCCTCATACGGTGACACTGTATACGTCGGCACGTCGGAGACCCCTCATCCGGTGACACTGTATACGTCGGAAACCCCTCACACGGGGACACTGCATGCGTCGGCACGTCTGAGACCCCGCATACGGTGACACTGTATGTGTTGGCACGTCAGAATCCCTTACACGGGGATTCCTCATACGGTTATACTGTATGTGTCGGCACGTCGGAGACCCCTCATATGGTGACTTTATGCGTCGGCACGTCGGAAACCCCTCACACGGGGACACTGTATGCGTCAGCACGTCGGAGATCCCTTATACTGAAATATTGTATGCGTCGGCACGTCGGAGATCCCTCAAACGGTGACAATGTATGCATCGGCACGTCGGAGACCCCTCACACGGTGACACTCTATGCGTCAGCACGTCGAAGATCCATCACACGGTGATACTGTAAGCGTCAGCACGTCTGAGGCCCCTCACACAGTGACACTGTATGCGTCAGCACGTCGGACACACGTCATACGGTGACACTGTATGCGTCTGCACGTCGGAGACCCCTTATACAGTGACACTGTAAGCGTCAGCACGTCGGAGACCCCTTATACGGTGACACTGTATACGCCGAAGACCCCTAATACAGTGACACTGTATATGTCGGCACGTCGGAGACCCCTCATATGGTGACACTATGCGTCAGCACGTCGGAGACCCCTCATATGGTGACACTATGCGTCAGCACGTCGGAGACCCCTCATATGGTGACACTATGCGTCAGCACGTCGGAGACCCCTCATATGGTGACACTATGCGCCAGTACGCCGGAGATCCCTCATACGGGGATTATGTATACGTCGGCACGTCCAAGATCAGTCACGACTTCATGTTGTTAAGCTGACGCATGGACATGTTCGGACACATTGCCAAGCATCTGCCTCATTATACATGGTGGGACACATTGCCAAGCATCTGCCCCATGGACATGTTCGGACACATTGCCAAGCATCTGCTTTATTATACATGGTGGGACACATTGCCAAGCATCTGCCCCATTATACATAGTCAGACAAACAATGCCAAGCATCTGTCCCATCATACATGGTCAGACACATTGTCAAGTTTCTGCCCCATTATACATCGTGGGACACATTGCCAAGCATCTGCCCCATGGACATGTTCGGACACATTGCCAAGCATCTGCCTCATTATACATGGTGGGACACATTGCCAAGCATCTGCCCCATGGACATGTTCGGACACATTGCCAAGCATCTGCTTTATTATACATGGTGGGACACATTGCCAAGCATCTGCCCCCATTATACATAGTCAGACAAACAATGCCAAGCATCTGTCCCATCATACATGGTCAGACACATTGCCAAGTTTCTGTCCTATTATACATTGTGGGACACATTGCCAAGCATCTGCCCCATGGACATGTTCGGACACATTGCCAAGCATCTGCCTCATTATACATGTTCGGACACTAGCCAAGCATCTGCCCCATGGACATGTTCGGACATATTGTCAAGCATCTGCCCGATGGACATGTTCGGACATATTGTCAAGCATCTGCCCCATTATACATGGTGGGACACATTGCCAAGCATCTGCCCCATGGACATGGTGGGACACATCGCCAAGCATCTGCCCCATTATACATGGTGGGACACATTGCCAAGCATCTGCCCCATTAAACATGATCATACACATTGCCAAGCATCAGCCCCATGGGCACGGTGGGACACGTTGCCAAGCATCTGCCCCTTGGACATGGTCGGACACATTGCCAAGCATCTGCTCCATTATACATGTTAAGACACATTGCCAAGCATCTGCCCCATGGACATGGTCGGACACATTGCCAAGCATCTGCCCCTGGGATAGGTTCTTAATCTAATCGTAACGGACCGGTTCTCCACGCGATCCCGATTTTATACCTGTCTTGTACATATCTATTACAGGTTATATATTACAAGCCATATGTCTATTAGTATTGTAGAATAGTGTATGTCATTCCTTGTTAATCCCGTTACACCTTACCTTTTGGGTTTGCAGTGCTAGTGTGGATGCTAACACTTTACCTCTTCATTACACTATGGCAATCTTCATGCTACCCTCAATCAAAATCATAACAAAACATAAAACCCAAATTAGAAACGAATACGTATGTTCATACAACAACCTATCAAGATATGAACGGTAAACTGGAAAAGATCCCCTGAATCGAAGACAAATGGTCATACAGCAACACAACTGTCACAACATATCATGTGTGTTTTCGAATATACCGACCATCTTAAAATGTGAAATATTAAATGTCTTTACAATTTCTATGACATCCATCTATAGAATTCCCAGTAAAATGTTTTGTTTTCTCACCTAACTGATTATCTTTATTATTCATTGAATTAGTCAAAAATGTTAACAATTTTAACTTGATTTATTTTAGCTGTAAAACTGTATCGATGAATATAATACATAAGTAATAAGAAGACAGAAATGCTTCCCTGATTTTATAGCATGTAGCAAAGAGGTATTTCATATTTTCCAAGGATTTGGGAATTTTTTAACCTCTAAAAACGTTATTATGATGAGCATTTTTTAAATGTAATTAATAACAAATATAAGAAATAAACCATTAATTTAGTCAGTGGACTTGTATTGCTTTTTCCAAAAGAGTCACAGCTTTAGAAATCAGGTTAATAATGTTTTATTTTGAAACAAATTAAAAATAGGATTGGGCAACAGTTATAATGATATTACAACTTAAAAGAATAAAAATTATATAAGAATAGTAATAGGAAAAAAATTAAATTAAATTAAGTGCTTGTATCAGAATTATAATGTACAATGATTCTATATCTTTGAGGTTACAGTTTACTTTTATCCATTTTAATTGACTATCTATCAATCTTTAATAAGTATCGAGGGTTCAACGTCAGGTATCTTTTATTTTGTCCATTTACAGGGGCGGGGGGGGGGAGGCGGAGGGCCCGGGGGGCCCGGGCCCCCCTTTTGGTCACTTATTTACCAGTAAAAATCCAGATTATGCACCAAAAATGGCTGAGAAGTTTGGCTAAAACCCATTTGGGCCCCCCCTTTTCGGAAATCCTGGATCCGCCACTGATTTATGTTTCAAATGACGATAACCTCCAGTCAAGATTTATCAATTTGACCAAGTGGTATTTAAGATATCTTCGAAAGGTCGAACATAGCCATCATAAAATAGATTCCGAACCATCTCTTTCTCGTAAAATAAGAGAAATAGCCTTTTCAATGAGAAAGAATTCGATTCCGTGTAGATAAATGTATGTTCGACCATATCGAAATGATTAAAATTAAACATTTCATTCCAGTACACCTCGAAATAAAATAACACGTTCTATTGCTTATTCAACTCGGTATGAACTTTGCTATTTTTACGTCACCTGTAAATTGAGTATATATGACCGGTATAGGTTTCCATATATATGTATATCATAATTCTCAGGTGAGACACCAGTGCGGTAGGATTCATCAATGCATGGTTCACGGACCAATCAATAGATATTAAGATGAGAAGTTACTCCGGCGATGTTAAGTTGGCAATGATACAAACGTTACATTCAGCTCTCTAAGGAATGAATTGATATATTAAACATGGTGGACATTGTGCTAGAAAGAAAAGTGTCTTTTCTGGGAGCGTGGAAAACAGGAAAACTAACGGAAAGGTTAGTATATGATATTAGTCAACATGCCGAACGGTTTCAAGGGTCTCCCACTCGACTTCAGCTAACTAGATTGGGATTTAAGTTGCACGTGAAAAACGGATCAGGTCATGTAGATACTACCGATTTTATACCGGTACAAAATGTATACGAGCTCTCTGCCAACAAGTACAGGACGACGTGTTTGATGTGTGTCATGCGAGATGGTACCAAAGGCATGAGTATACTGGCTTGGACTTGTAAATCAGATCGAGATAGTTTCGAAATCATCAAAGGATTTACTTTCATTAAACGCTCGCTAGGTGGCGAGGCAGAGGGTTATAACGTTAACTTGAGGAAACATCAAGGGAACAACTGGTCATTGGGACGAAAAGATGGCAATAAGGTGATCAGTCGGCAAAGCAGCGAAGAGAAGGAAAACCCATACAGCAGTATACAAATGGTTGGCAAGTTTAAAGGCAGTAACATTATGGTCAAACCAAAGTATGAGGAAGTTAGGACATTTGCTAATAAGGAGGTACAGACTGTAGCTGATGATGACACACATAGTTTGTCACTTTCGTTTGGATCTAGTTCATTAAAAGACGAGTTGACAAATCTGTCCGAAGAGGTTAATTCTATTAAAGCTATGTTACAACAGGTCATGGGAATCAGCGTGCCTTCGTACTACAAAACTGCCATAAGACAGAAAGGACATGGCCAGGAACTAGTATTCAACCCAGTACAGCCCAATGTAACTCGTGGGACATTTGTCAGTTCAAAGTCAGAATATGCTAATGGTACACACACTCAGAATGGGGAAAATGTAAACGATATCTGTAACCCAGAATACGATGTTAGAAGTTTTGGCATTCAAACAGGTAACAAAATGCTAGAGGAACAGAAAGAGAACGAAAAACATGAGAAATCAAAAACCGTAACGTCTGGACCACATGCTAATTACCTGCGCGCCAATTCAAACAGTTCAAGCCGAGATGCCAGAGGCGTGTTAGGTGGTGAATCTACAGTGAACTCACAGAGTGTTTACGTTCAACATCGAAATCCGAGAACATTCGAAGAAACAACGCGAGGTGGAAAATTAATATCCTTCATAACTCCTCCTCCTGAAAGATCATCTCGGTCGTATGAGAGACACCATCCAAGAGAAAGCGATATAAACGTATCACTTCGTAACTCTTTACCGCTGAATCCTGGTCCTCCCATTATGCATTCCACTATTCCTAGAACCATAGAAAACGTGTACCCGAGCACCAGGCGATATGCAAAACGTTCTGAAGGCGGACGTCCCCGACAGGTTTTAGGGACTGACACCTTCATACGTGTACAGCCTGACCGTAAAAGATCTAGCAGTGCCCATAACACTTATAGACGACCGCTAGATGTTGCTACATGGCAAAAATACTCAACAAGGCGTTCGTCTACAGAAAATATCCAGTTAGAATGATTCAAATTGACCTAGAGCTAGCTTAATACATACCGTATACTCAGAGAAGATGGAAACGTTTGTACCAGTATGTATATCACGGGCATTACTAGGTCAGCGCTTTCTGAGCTTGTAATTTATTCTTTTCAGAGCTATATCTTCCAGTATTAAGGGAACACATGCATGTATAGATGACAATTATATAAAGGATATTCATATAATCTTTCATAATGTATGCTGAACATCCAAGAATTCTGAGACATTGAAATATTGTAGTAAATGGTACAGACTGTATTGAGAATTGACGAAGAATATATACATTAATCCAAATTTCATTTGTCTTGTACTTAGTGTCACAATAACCTTGTATCGCTTGACGTTCGTTGCCAAATTGAATAGTCTTATTTTAACTTAAAGTGTTGAAATTTACACCTGTGACTTCATTTATTCAAAATCAAAGTCAAATATAAAAATCTGAGATAAACAGTGATGGCAATAGATATCAGAGATCTGAAAATCTCAGAAAAGACAGTGACGGCAATGAAAACACATTATATCTAGCTATTCGTCATTTTAGATTAATTATAAAGGTATTTATGCATCAATACACGCAGGTGTATTCTTTACAGCAGACAAATTTCTATAATGGTTATAGGTATGCATATATATAGTTCAATTGTTTTTATTCAACATATATAGATGTAAACAGTAACAAATGCTTTTCACAAGTAAACATTAAAAGTAATTATTTAAGACAGAAAATGTTTTGTCTTATAATACTTGGATGAGTATTCCACTTGCTAAAGCTAGGTATACATACCGACGATACAATATTCTCTTCAATGTTACATTTATAAAGTAACTGTGTTTTTACGATTGTCACTTCATTTTTAAGTCGGTACCATGATGAACATCAATTGCATATTTACAATTTATCTTGTTTATTCTGTATGTCCATGGCAACATTTATGAAACCGCTGAGTCTGGATTTCATGTTCTTTTTTTTTCATTTATTTTCTTTTTTCTTTTTGCATTTAGTTTTTGTTTTTATGGTGGTTTTTTTTTTGGGGGGGGGGGGATTTTTTTGAGGGGCCGGGGGTGTTCAAGAACATCAAAACTAACTGTGATATTTTCATGATAATTATTTGAAAGCTAATTTTATCTTCTCTTGCAAAACTTTAGCCCTACATTACCTTGGATCCTCTGATTACATCAGTTGAGAAATTGTTGACTACAAATATTTAGACTTCCACATTTTCGGCCTTAAGCAACAAGCAACTGTCTTAATTTGTTAACATGGGTATCTAGTGCATTAAGTAAACATGTAAATATATTATGACTATGAACCAATAGGTACATTTCATAGACCGAAAGGCATTTCTTAAATCTGTAATGTTTTATATATATTTCAGCCTTTTTTTATAACTACCATTTTTTTTTCTATCCGAAATTCTGAATATGGTTGTATACAGGAAATATGTGTAAAAATATCATAAAATAGTATCTCAATATTCTTATATTCCATATATGTAAAATGTTTGTCAAAGCCTTATAATTAACAAAAAATCAGATGTGTGCTCTTATATCATTCTTTTTTTCTAACGAGTAAGAAATCGTGTATGTTTGTGATGTCTTTTGGGTGCTTAATCTCACATTGTCTACATGTCTGTGACGATCCCCCCCCCCCCTTACAAAAGAATTGAATGTCTCATTTCCTTTCTTTTAACGTTGAAACGAAAGTACTTGTCACGTAATAAAGAATAATAAAGGAACGTAGGAGAGTCCATTTCCTGAAGGACAATGTTGTCCCAGTACATTGTGAATGTTCAGGTATTCATTACGCATTGAGTCAGTCACATAGGAGGCGCTTATTCTTCCCCAGCACTTCACTTCTGATTTCCTGGAAGCCCTGTATGTCAGTGTTATATACTGTATGTACTATATTTACAAAGCAGCGATTACATCTGCAACCTATAGTCGATTTTAAAAGGATATATATAAAGAGGGCATCTGTTTCAGTTACATGATAGAAGTCGCCGATATCATGCAGATGGTAGAAGAATGAACACACAAAAAGACATTACAAAATATTCGATTTGTAGTTCTGACTAGGAACGATCAATTGAAACGAAATGTCTGTCAATCGGTGTAGTAAATCGATTTACTGATCAACCTTATGTTAACCGGTTTACGGGTCCACCTTATGTAAACGTTAGGGCTGACAGTAAAATGCCTTTAAAGAATTAAAAAATATCTATTATTTGGAAATGCTGACAGTAACATGCCTTTAAAGAATTAAAAAATATCTATTATATGGAAATATTCGGATGAGTTTGTTTGTATTAACGCATACATGTGTATGAAGAATAACAATATTTAACATTTAAAAATAAGTACTTTCGAACCTAATTTCTTCAAGAGGTTCCTGTGCTGTATTGCTGTCACTATTCATGCAATTTTTATATAATATACTACAAAAACTATATTGTCACTGTTGTTGCAGTTTTTTATAATAATATACTACAAAACATGATATTGTCGATGACGATAATAAGTATCATTCTTCAGCTTGCCTTAAATTATATTGTGATAGATTACAGTGTTACTGTACGTTAAGACAAACAAGATCAATCTTGTTTTATTGTTGTAACTCTAGCACTGTATTATTTCCATAATAAAGTCGTTGGAAAGGAGAGGAGTAGGCGTTCTTCCAAACAACAGTTAAAACGCATCACCGTAAACACAGAACATAGACAACAGGCCACATAAAATATGCAATGAAAACAATGCATGTACATCTGACTCGAGCATTTGAAATTCAGATTTTATTTTCGAGTGTTGCATATGTGAATTTTTGTGCTTGTTAGATGTGAAGAAAACTTTCAGCTTGCAAGCTACGACATTCAGTTACATAAATTCACATTTATCTGGTCTATGTGGTATTGAACTATTTTTATATCGTCTGTGTATTCTTAACTTACTTGCCAACTTGTACCGTGACAAAGTAATTCGTTCTTTTCTGTATCATCCGAAAGACATATCATCAACAAATAGCAAGTGGAATTTAATTCCGTTATGGGCCAAACGCAATCATGGACCAATCACGGTCTCGAGCTTTACACTTTTGCTGGCGAAACACCGTGACGAACCCAACACGTTACCCACTGAATTACGATGGTTCGACAATATTCTGATGTTGAATATATAGCATGTTTGTTTTTCATTTTAGAAATTATAACATACATGTTACTTGTTACAACCATTACTGAACAGATGTATTGATTTTGCATTAACACTGTTCCTTCACATTTACAGTGATTCTGAATGTAAATAAAACATTCGAATTTATTTAACACTGATTGATTTTTATTCGCTTTAACATTTTTGTGTATCGTCGTGAATTTGTTTTCATTATTATCGAATTGTTTTAAATTTTATGAGGAACAAAAGATGTATGTTGCCTTTAGTCCTCAATATCAAGGTGGCATATGTATATGACCTTTTCTCTACTAGATAACTGTCACTCTTAAGAAATTATGTCAGTGGTGTTTATAGTTAGATTTTCTTTGATAAAGATGTCGCATACTATTTCTTACATATGGAATTATTCATGAATGAAGTGCACAGTTTTACTTAAAAGAAATCGCAATGCAATTATCTATTGTAATCCTTAATGACTTTAAACTTTATAAAGCAAACGCTTGTAATAGGAAAGGGTTAACATGTATTTATACATAATCATATAGGAATTTGATGATCAATATATAAAATGGATTAATGAAATTAATATCAAAGACTGCATTAAATGACATTACTCTAGACTTTCCTTTTTTACGTTCAAAAATAAAACATCTCCAAAGAATACAATATGCTCTATAAATCTCGTTCACTTTCAATTTCTCACTGCGAAAGTAGTTGTTTCTGGTTTATCAAAGTTGTAGTATCGTTAGTAAATGAACCAAAGTCGGGTTTCTATTCTGATTAGCTTATGAGAATATATAACTAAATCTACTCTTTGTTTTCTAGTGCTATAATCATAAAAATTATTCTGGTATTTTGGAGATGTTTAACTGCATGTAAAGCTTCTCTTTTATCTAATGCATGAAAGCAATGTTCACAATTTCAGAGAGTCTCGTTATTTCTCGGCGTTACATGACAAGACTTATAGACCATGTTAAATAGAAGACCATATCACCTTGTCATTGATCTTTCAAACCTGTTTTAAAATATTAATGTGCCTACAGATATCAGTAAAGTGTTTGGTTCATGGGTTTATGACCAAAAGGTACTGAATTCGAGTACCGGGGGCGTGTCGGTGTCCTGTCTTTCGAAAGAGACCTTAAACCCCGAGGTCCGATGTCACAACAAACATGACACTTACAGAATCCGCCACTGCTTGGGTTGGGCCCGTTGCTTGGCTCCCTAATGTCTGTCCATGCATTAAGCAGATACAGTCAACATTACGTGAAAAGCATTGGTGTAACGCAAAACAAGAATAAACAAATAACTAAGTGAATACTGACAATGGAACAGATTACGCGCGAATGTAATTTGACACCCTCCATACTTTGAATGTTCCTGATTTGTACAGGACGTCTGTGATAGGTATTTATAGCATACAGAAGATGCTAACTATCCACTGCTAAGATGATTTGATTCTCCCCATGTACAAGATTTTTGGTGTACCTTCTATCATTTTTTCCTTCTTGCTGATATTGTAAGCCCTTGGGTTTCATGCTTTTGTGTGTGTGTATGTATGTGTATGTGTGCTTTCCATTCGTTTTTCCTCCCTACTAACTTCGTATGCCGTTGGGGTTCATGATTTTATGTGTGCTTTGTATTCGTTTGTCCTACCTGCTGACTTTGTATGCCCTTGGTTTTCATGTTTCGTGTGCTTTCTTTTCGTTTTTCCTACCCACTGAATTTGTATGCTCTTGGATTTCATGACGTTTTGTATGATTTCTATTCGTTTTTCCTACCTGCTGACTTTGTATGCCTTTGGGTTTCATGATGTTTGGTGTTTTCTCTTCGTTTTTCCTCCCTGCTGACTTTTTATGCCTTTGGGTTTCATGCTGGATGTTTGGCGTGCTTTCTATTCTTTTTTCCTCCCTGCTGACCTTATATGCCCTTGGGTTTCATGATGTTTAGTGTGTTTTCTATTCGTTTTTCCTCCTGACTGTGTATGCCTTTGGGTTTCATGCTGGATGTTTGGCGTGCTTTCTATTCTTTTTTCCTCCCTGCTGACCTTATATGCCCTTGAGTTTCATGATGTTTAGTGTGTTTTCTATTCGTTTTTCCTCCTGACTGTGTATGCCTTTGGGTTTCATGATGATTGATGTGTTTTCTATTCGTCTTTCTTCACTGCTGACCTTATATGTCCTTGGGTTTCATGATGTTTAGTGTGTTTTCTATTGTTTATTCCTCCCTGCTGACTTTGTATGCCTTTGAGTTTCATGATGTTTGGTGTGTTTTCTATTCGTTTTTCCTTCCTGCTACCTTTGTGTGCCTTTGAGTTTCATGATGTTTGGTGTTTTTTCTATTCTTTATTCCTCCCTGCTGACTTTGTATGCCTTTGAGTTTCATGATGTTTGGTGTGTTTTCTATTCGTTTTTCCTCCTGACTGTGTATGCCTTTGGGTTTCATGATGATTGATGTGTTTTCTATTCGTCTTTCTTCACTGCTGACCTTATATGTCCTTGGGTTTCATGATGTTTAGTGTGTTTTCTATTGTTTATTCCTCCCTGCTGACTTTGTATGCCTTTGAGTTTCATGATGTTTGGTGTGTTTTCTATTCGTTTTTCCTTCCTGCTACCTTTGTGTGCCTTTGAGTTTCATGATGTTTGGTGTTTTTTCTATTCTTTATTCCTCCCTGCTGACTTTGTATGCCTTTGAGTTTCATGATGTTTGGTGTGTTTTCTATTCGTTTTTCCACCCTGTTGACTTTGTATGCCATTGAGTTTCATGATGTTTAGTGTACTTTCTATTCGTTTTTCCTCCCTGCTGACTTTGTATGCCTTTGGGTTTCATGATGTTTGGTGTGTTTTCTATTCGTTTTTCCTCCCTGCTGACTTTGTATGCCTTTGGGTTTCATGATGTTTGGTGTGTTTTCTATTCGTTTTTCCTCCCTGCTGACTTTGTATGCCTTTGGGTTTCATGATGTTTGGTGTGTTTTCTATTCGTTTTTCCTCCCTGCTGACTTTGTATGCCATTGAGTTTCATGATGTTTTGTGTGTTTTCTATTCGTTTTTCGTCCCTGCTGACTTTGTATGCCTTTGGGTTCATGATTTATGGGCGACTAAGTTGGCGTTCTCCATTATCTAATCATTCACAGTAGAGTACAGTGTTCTATATTACAAAGTAGAGTACAGTGTTCTATATTACAAAGTAGAGTACAGTGTTCTATATTACAAAGTAGAGTACAGTGTCCTATATTACAAAGTAGAGTACAGTGTTTTATATTAAAAGGGTTCTCTAAATAATAATGATTAAATTCTTTCTATTTCAGAATATTGTGTTTTATACATTCTTGTTGTTTCATTGGTTTTTACTATGAATATCAGTGCATTATTCTCAACGTCATATATAAACATGATGTAGACCTTACAGTGAAACTTTCGTGAATTATTCACAAACAGGAATTTTATCCTGACAATGTCGCTGAATTTATGAGAGACAAATCAAGGTCGAATTCTACCTCTTGATATACACACATATCATGTCATTGTATAATAGCTACAGTTAGAAATAAGAATAGTAATTAATCCTTTTAAATCATTTTATGACGAACCTAACTTGTATATTCAGCTTCGTCTGGTAATGTAAAATTTATGGATTCTATTAAATGACATAATTAGAATCTACATGTTAACACTGATACGTTCACAAATGTTAAACAGCATAGGTCAAAGGACATACATAGTTAACTTTAGAGAGAAGTCAACAATCCCTGATCCATTGAATATTTTCTCATAATGTTTATGACAATAAAAGTAACTACTTCTTTAAAAGTTAAAATGAACAATAAATGCTGCTATATCACTATGACAATCGATACAGCGCACCATGATAGACATTTTTTTTCACCCCTGGATATCAAATGTGAGGCGTGGAACCCAGAAAGAGTAAACCACTCCTGTTTGGTTGGCTGCATTATCTACGAATGGTAGAGATATACATTTACTACAGTTATAATATTTGTCCCGCAACACAGTAAAATTTTCCATGGCAACGAGCTAACTATCTATGAGCTTGAGTTTGAGGAAAACGTACAAACTTTAAAGGAACGACCTTAATCCTTGAGTATTTGAATATAAAGCATTTTACAGACTTTCTATTCAACGGCTTACTACATTTTTCCATGTATTGTATAGGTCAATAGATGCCAATAAGTAACATGGCATAGGCTTATATATGAGGTGCAATGACACCATATGTTAACCACTAAGTTTTCTTTGTAAAAGATATCAGACAACATACATATCAATATAATACGTGTACAGGGATTCAGAATTCGGTTCTTTGAGGGGAAGGTGTATATTGGAATTTAGCAACAAAAACAACTTAGTTTGAAAGAAGTTGTAAAAAAAACTTTCATAATATGTAAACGTATTTCATACACTATCAATACCTAGAAAGAAAATTCCATCAAAAATGTGATTGTATGCTGTTTTTCTGGTTTTGTAATTCTCTCTCTCTCTCTCTCTCTCTCTCTCTCTCTCTCTCTCTCTCAATGTTTCAGTACTTTCTATATGATTAACAGATAAGATCAGCAAGAATGACACAGGATTGGATTTAAAGAAATGTGTGTGAGTTTTCCTTGTACGATGTAAAACGAATTTGTTTGACACATTCAATTAATTTCGTGCTGATTACGGCACAATCTTACAATCTAGAAGTGAAACAAACCATTTTGAAAGAATCGAAATTGGATAGGAAATTATGTACCGCAGAGCAAATCTCAATCAATACAACTCGATAAATGGTCATACCTGGTCGAATAAATGTGAATCATTTCGCTCAATTGACAACGTTCTGAATGATCTATAGTGTTTTGTCGTAATAATGACGCGATAACGCGTAATATGGTCAGGGTATTATCTGATAATAAACGCTCATAACAAGCTCGCTTCTGTGGGTCTCCATGACCTCACTCTATGCGTGGTCACCGAACGGAAACGGGTTACCTCACTGGCAAATATAAGTCGATTTGTTGGACAGTTAATTATCTAGGTACCCAGGGTGTATTTAAGACTTTTATGCTAACAAATACAGAAAATTTGAAAAATAGGAGCACACCTTACGGCCTAGTTTGTCGCTATAAAATATTTCTAGAAACAGCTATTCTTTTTTCATTTTAAAATGCCTATTATTTCTACAAAACAAGATTAAATCTTATCATTAAATTATAATTCAATTTAGTGTCAAATGGAACTTTGAGTACAATCCAAAAGCTATACATGTATATAAAAGCTGAAAATATTGGGGTTTTTTACGGGGTGGGTTGTTGCTTGAAAATAAAAAAGAATGCAATATACTTAGCTCATGAACAATTAAATGCAAAAAGTAAAAGAACAAAATATGCAGAAGTCATCTCTGAAGTCTAAAATAACAATTTGGTATCTTGCATGTAATACAGAAATATATATAGCCTTCCCCTGCGAAGTAATATTTTGAATTTACTAAATTTATATACGATTTTATTGTGCATGGGTAAATATTTCTCTTTCAATTTACATACAATGTATTGACCATGTTAAGAAATTATAAATGCAGTCTGTGTTTGCTAACAACAATCTGATAACAGAAATCAGGAATATAAATTACACACGATATGCTATCATATTATCAATTCGAGCATGGTAAATGCGAGCTTGGTTTATTTTGGTTGGAACAGTACAAAAGTTCGACCTGAAATCTGCAGGTAGGGGGTTCGAATTTCTCTGGACTGGCGGATATATCGAGTATTCAACCGACAGGTCTATATCAATACACAGTCTACGTTTAGATAGAACTGGCGAGTAAGATCCATGCCTGTACATAGAGAAAATGCTTCCGTAGAACAAACAAGGTAATGCCGCTATAATATTGAATTAATACAATATACTTTAATTTATAAATTGATAATAAGGTTTTCTCTTCACTCTTGATTTTAAAAGAAAAGAAAAATGAAATAAATTTTTGCCACATTGCTGTTTGAGTATACAGGTAACAATTACTGATTGGGTTGTTTACGTACATAACTCTGTTGTGGTTCATTGACGTGTGCATGTGTTTAATAAATACATCTAAAAAAAGCATTCCTTGTCTTGTTCTTTAAAAAAAACATTAAAATTCGGGAGAGAAGTAGTCTTTTAAGATCTCATTTCAATGATATCTTTATTAATAATTTCAGTTAAGTTCAGTCATGTTAGCAGAGATTTTTATAAGGTTTAAATGTATGTAATACCTGTGTAGGAGGACAGTTTTAAATAAATTAAACTTCTGTGTGGGAAGATGATTCAATTTGAAGAAACTGACATTGAAATTCTCTCTAAAGCCGCCTTATTTTATCTTATAATTAGACTCTTGCACAATAAGAACGCGAGAACCTTATTTTTTTTACTATTCAGAGATGTTGCGATAGGTTCTACCCCAATCGTAACGAGCATAGACTTGACTTGTAATAAGATTTTGTTTCTCTGATTTTTTATTTACTGTAAAATGATAATATAGCGCTTATATGGTGATGGCATCTGCCCACAGTAGTGAGGCATCTTTTATGTGGGACGTCTACCTAAACACGGGATACAAAGTTTACAATTACTCTCAATATATGTCTAACCAAAGTCTGTTTGAATTTACGTTAGGTGAAAAGAGAATTCATAACTAATATTCGTATATGTATGCTTAGAATGTAGGGGTATTAGAGTCCTTCATAGATCATAACCTCGTGTTAATTAAGTTGACAATTTCTATGAATGACTGATTTTACCGGCATGTACTGCTATATGCGTATACAAAATACGTAGTAACAAATATCAAATATTCATTGATCTAAACAAACTACTACGGTGTCATTATTTTGTCTTTTTTCCACCTGTTATAACACTATTCTCATTTTTATTTGTCTGCTGCTTTCCCGACACTCTCCGTCATTACAAATTTTGCATATACTACTCAATTATACATGAATATCCTGCGTCCTATATAGTTATGTAAATGTCGTTTATCTTCAATAATACATTCCAGTCCTGTTAACAGCTCAGTGTCTGGTGAAGGGCGGAGTTAAGTATCTGATTGATAATTGATTAACATAACATCAGAACTGTTTCACCGAAATGGACATGGCACCTCTCTGGTAGGTTCCTTAATTAAGACCTCCAATAAAACGGCCCCACTCTACGAAATGGAGTTCTTTTAAACAACAAGCATACTGTGACAAGAGACCATGAGTTTTTATCGTCTCACTCAGAAACAAATAAAATGATGAGAAGCCGGTGGAATTCAGACCCAATCTTAATCAACACCTTTACAACTAAGGCATGTGTGTTTCCCTTGGGTTGAATCATTTAAAAGGCGTATAGGATGGAAAGGTCATTAAGCGAATTTTATAAGCATCCTCTGTTGTCCAACATGCTAAGCTGCACGTTGTTGAATCCTGTAAAATCACAACTTTGACAGGTCCAATCTGCAAATGAAATATTGAGGTGTATGTATTTCTCCAAGTTATATCTAGATGTGCAAATGTTATGTTTTATATCTTTACATTTGATACATTAACTTCAGACAAATAATGCGAAGATTTCAATGGCAGCTCATCCGTTCATTTCTCAATTTTAAATTTAAAATATTCTATGTATCGTATATATTTTACATAAAGATTCACATTGACAAAAATTAGAAATATTCTGACATAAAGAGAATCTCCCTAATACATAGGTCTGGTCTTTAATTGGTTCTTTGGCTCGGTCAGCTTCAAATCTTTATCTAGTGGCCGAAAATATTTCTTGTTACTTATTTAATCTAAAATAACTCATTTCGGACTACCCTATAACTGAACATACTAAAAGATTGAACAAACAAAGAAAACAGTGAATTATTGTCTTACACACAATACAAAATGTCAGTCCAGTAGGTGACATAGACAAATACAGTGACTTTGAAATTCACACTTATAATAATGTATCAATGCACTAGACTTGTAATGTTGTTTATCAAGTAATTTACGTAACATCGAATCCAGTTATAAAACCTAAAACTTTCGGCTGACGATAAAAAATGCTCAAAATTGATTTCTTCTCCGAGTCATATGGACATGTACACAAAGTTACAACTGAAGCTTTTTTATACTAAACATTTCATTGCTATGGGTAGTAAAACTACGTGTCATATGATCATGAATTTTTGCTAGCTAGATACACCCGTTTTAGATCTTATGAACGCTAGATACGTCCGTCCGGTCAGCATCTCTTGCTCGCAAGATATACCAGTCGCGTCAGCATCTCATGATAGCTAGATACGTCCGTCGGGTCAACATCTCTTGCTCGCTAGATACATCTGCCGCGTCAGCATCTTTTGCTCGCTAGATACACCAATTGCGTCAGCATCTCTTGCTCGTTAGATACGTCCGTCGTGTCAGCATCTCTTGCTCGCTACATACAACCGACGTTTTACATGTCATATTTTTTTTTATTTCTTTATATAAAGAAATGCTTCATTAGCCTAATGTGATTTGAAAAATAAGCTTCCGTTTGCAGGACTTTTGCGACGGGTGTTTCATACAACCAGGGGATGCTTAATTCTCCCAGGCATCTGGTCTCTCCTCGATTTTATTGGGGTTCGCATTTGTCTGAATATGACACTATACACGACATTCTACTTTTATTCCATGGACTATGAGATATGGTGTACCCTACTTCTTCCTTATGTTTACTTCGAAAAAATATGCCCTGAAACAGTATTTATTTAAACCATCCTTTTATTGATTGCAAATACTGCTAGCTTGCCAAAGCGGTATCGTTTTGCTTTATTAAGGAGAATACTTTCATAACACTAAGAACATAAGAGGAATGTTGATGCTAACATTGTATGTGATACTGTTGTATTTCTATCCCAAATTAGGCATGTATTGCGTTATTCTTTTAAGCTATATTTTTTGGTTTGGCACATAACTATATTATACTACATAACATAAGGCTCTTCTATATATTATATTATATTATATTATATTATATTATATTATATTATATTATATTATATTATATTACACCGTATGTTTCAAATAATTTCATTGTCAAAAAATTAATTTTGAAATAAATATTAGAACATATATAAATATGTTCAATATTGCAGTTGAAGTATATAAATGTTTCATAATTCTCTTAATCCCATATGATTACAATTTGGTTTAATAAAATGCAATGAATGTGTTTATCACATCTCTATCATACTCTCATTCAAAAGAATCAACGTCCATGCAGATCATTATTGTAAAAACTCTTCTTTAGGGAAACAAGTTTTACTACACTACTAAACATCTTTCTAAAGAAATGAAAAACATCTTTAGAATTAACTTTCTAAAAATAAATAACACCCACGGACAAATTGAGAGATATTCATAAAAATTTCAAATCTATCAATGACAGTAAAAAGTTTGCTACGTCCTAACGAACTTGACACACTTTGATATATGTTCAGACGGCTTGTTTTTGCATAATCCTTTAAAAATAAAAAGTAAGTCATCCACGAACTTTAATGTTTAGGATTGCCCTAATCCAAAACCTAGATAGATATAGGATATTTTTAAAAGAAATTTGTCGATTTTATCATATGTATCATTACCATATTCTCTTTTTAGTTTTTTAGTTTGTATTTTGATAGAGGAAGTAAAAGATCTCATTCAGCTATATATTAAAACCAACCATAAATGAGGCAAATAGAAAATGAAAAAAAATACAAATTTATTTACATTTATCCATAGTATATTATTTCTAATTTTCTGATTTTTTTTACAAATATTACAGGAAAATATATAAAATAAAAAGAAAACTTATAAGAACCGTTTCTGTAATATATATTGATTCACACAATTGCGTATCTGTGTATTTATTGGGTTCTTATTACATTTATGATCATACCAACAGAAAATAGAATAAAAACCTGACATTTTAACATAAGAAACTATCCACCGAATAACAGGAATAGGCATGGGGACGGGCATTGCACAAAGTTTAGCCTTTTATATATTGTATTCTATTTTATATATTTATTCATTTATTTTATTATTATTATTACTATTATTTATTTATTTATTTATTATTATTATTATTATTATTATTATTATTATTATTATTATTATTAATAATAATAATAATAATAATAATAATAATAATAATTTTTTTCTATTATCATTGCATATATTTCATTTTATTTTGTTTCAATTTATATTTTATTTTCAAGATTTTAGTATGAAATTATAATTTGTCAAAGAGTTTTGTTCAGAATTTTTAACTGTCGCCGTAAGTTCCATAAGTTAGACGTAATACAAAATACATGTTCATGATTCATGTTTTAATCGGAAACAGAACTCACGCACTTTGAAGTTCAGAACTTCGATATCGATGCAAGTTATTTGGGTTCGATCACAGGACTTTGAAGGTCAGAACTTCGATATCGAGGCAAGTTATTTGGGTTCGATCCCAGGAGTTTGCTAATGTATAGGAATTCCGTCTCTTTTGTGCAATTCAGATTAAAACCGTTCACATACTGTAGTAGGTTGATTATGAGATATTACACGATTTCTATTTTTATTGTGTGTTGGGCTGATAAATATAATATTTAATCACAAAATAAATACTAGAAACAGAGGCGTAAATAGCATCCAAGAAATTTCTGAATTTCATATTCATGTACGTATTTTGTTTTATCTGCAATTGATACGCATCATGAGTAATTGTAGATTTATGATACCATGTAGGACGTACATACGTCAATTCATTAGTAGTTACCTATCCTATTCAGTTCCTACAGTTGCGCCGCAGTCGTGGTAAGGTAATAGACTAGAAATACTTGTTTTCCTGTGGTTGGCCCAGGATGTGTGGGTTTCCTTTTGTTTGCTGTAACATCTACTATTTATCACTTCTAATATCCCTTAACTAGTGCAGACGCATCCAGGCCATACATCAACTGTATTTTAAAACAATAAAAATCTACAAGGTGCTATTGAATTAATATGCACATGCATCTGCCAAAAAGATTACGTTGTATGGTTAATAAACTTAGTACTAAGCTTGTTCCTCAAATCATTTTTATATCGTTAATTCAAGTTCAGAGTATATAATGGCGTCAGAGGCAGTGCAACATCCGCGTTTGATGGCTATTAAATCACAAACTGTCTGCAACAATACTCTTAAGTCCTTTCCCAGTACAACATTTTCTTACAGATTTTAGTTTTGATAGATGTATTAGGCGTCTTTAAAACAATGTGATTTATTGTAAATCTAATGGATTTATACAAGTTTATAAAGTTGAATTATGGTTGACCCCAAACATAACACTAATGTCTCTGTCACATTCTCAGACAACATTTCAATACCAAGTTATAAAACGAGTTGAATTTGATAATAACTGTGTCACTGTAACTCACACCAATACTCCTCAGTGGACATTCAAGGACCGCTTGAAATCATTTTTGACTAGGTGAGACAAAGCGTCCAAACTCGTGTAAGCGTTTTCTGTTCAGATAGACGCACCTACCACGCATGCCCGAGGAATGTCGATGATAAGGAAGTGCCACAACGTCGCAATATCAGACCAAGCTTCGAGATCTTATGATATTCTTTAACTCAAGAAAATGCTCACGTGACCTGGGATAGAGCAACCCTCTGTAAATGAATGACAAGTTTCCTTCAAAACTTGGTAACTATCTGGTATATTCCATATTTTTATAATCGATTCAAAGGCAGAATTATTTCCGAATTAAAGAGTTGTTGACAATGTTTGACTCTTGATTTGACCTTATTTCATTCAATAAAATTAAGCTCTCAATACAGATCGAATGTATTGAAAATGAGAAAATGAATCATCATTTGATTTTAATTAGAACTGAAAGGCAGAATGAGAATGCACTGGCGGATAATTTCAGCCATTGTCATAATCCTCTTAAACCCTCTTTTCTGTACAATCCAATTGTGTATATGTAGCTTAAAACTTGCTAAGAAATAGTGTCCAATACCAACTACAGGATCAATAAAATAATTTGTTTACTCAACTAGAGACCGTTTTAAAAATAGCTTTTGATTTATGAAAGCAGCTTTTGTGAGAATTATTTCGTTTTGTTTTTAAAAGATTGTTAATTTATCTTTTCATTTGTGTGTGTGTGTGGGTGTGTGTACTTTGAAAAGTGTTGGAAAACCTAAACCTTTTTTTTGAAAAATTGTAAATTTGTAAAGCATAATATTTAAATTCGTTATATCATGTATCACGCTTTAACAGAAGTTTATATAACCTATGTATGAATATTGTTTCATTCATATTTTTCCCACTGCATCATGCTGTCGTGTGTCTGCATTGAGCATTTACATTTAAGTAATATTTATCATTTAACCGGTAATGTCACTACTAGAAGTCAATTCATGTCATTCTGGCATTCAATCTGTTTATGTTACTGCAGCCGCTGCTGTAAAATACACGGAATGTCAATATTATCATATCAGATCTTGCCATTTACTGTCCTCATTTTTAAAAGAGTGGATATATCTATTTACCCTTTTTATCTTGAGTTATCTAACTAAAATGAATTTATATCATTTCTGAACCTGTTTTCACCGATGACACGTCCTTTAGATATTATAAAACTCCAATGAATACCACGTAAGCTAAGTGTATCAAGGGATGCCTTCTGAATGCAGTGGAATTAAAATTTAATCCACCTGTGATGCGAAACAAACACTAGAATGGGACACCTCTTTAACAAACAGATTGTTGAGGTAGAAAGTGACATGAATGTACAATGGTGAATTGCTCCAATAGTATCATAACATTACAATAGAATTGATTCCAAGTTTAACGATATTTAATTTTTAACTATCTTGAAAGAGAAAACAGAAGACATCTGACAAAGTGCAAAACAAGACAGTGAACTGCAAAACAAGACAGAACATCAACTTGCTACCTATCTGAGCAAAACATAATAAATAATATAAATAAAATCAGACACTTATCTGAAGTGTAAGACGAAAAGGAACGCTTTAATGTTTTATGTACCTATATGATATTTACTTTCTCACTAAGGAGAAGCAGTGACGGGGCTTAGATACTAAATTAAGTCATCGACCAAACAAATATGAGTATATTCTCCTCACTTGTACAAGAAAAAGACTGTCATTAAAACTGCGAATCTCACTCAACTATGGAGTTAGATATATATCTCAGGTTAGAATCAACATCTGACAAATCTATATAAAGATCTGACAAGTCAACATAATATCTGACGAGTCGATATAACTTTATGACAAGTCAACATAACTTTCTGGCACTTCAGGAGCACCATACAGGAATGGCAGGGGCGTCTGAATATATTTCCAATCCGTTCCGCCAAGTTTCATCACCGTCTAACGATGTGTCATCAGACATTTACATAATGATCGGCAGGTTTGGCCATGGGCTGGTAATTAAGATAATAAAACTGGCGCGTTAATACACGAATTCGTATAGCACTACCCAGGAATACTGGGTTAGTATAAGGGATCAGTGTTCTGGTATCACCGGAGGATAGACTCGACTTGATGAGGTTGTAAATTGGTGCTTGATTCCTTGGTTAGTCTATAATCCCTTCACGTGTGGTCCTTACTTGTAATTTGAATACAGTGCTTTACACTGAATCATTGCATTGGCTTATAGAAACGACAATAATAGAATGATTCAGGCCATAATTACGACATGCAAGATCTACGGTAAAATAAAAGAATGATTCTGGTCATAATAATTACGACATACAAGAACTACGATAAAATAATAAAATGATTCAGGTCATAATGATTACGACATGCAAGATCTACGATAAAATAATAGAATGATTCAGGTTATAGTAACGACATGCAAGATCTAAAATAATACCATTTGACTTTACATATAACACAGAATTTGATTGGTTTAAAAAATATTGGAATATCTCTTCCAAGAAATTTTTCTCTGACGATGTAGTATTCCGTGTTTTCGTAAATATGACGTCAATATTTTGACACCTAGTCCGAGATTCTCTACCCTTCTCCAACTTTTGATATCGGCGGTTTGTGGGAGAGGGTCAGAGAGACCCTGTTCATCAAAAGTTGGAATTTCAGTAATACCAGCCGGTATCGGGATGTACAAGTCTATGGTGACAAATGAACGTTCGCACAGCGAACTTGGTCCTTTGATCCTCCTTAGTTTATAAACAATATCACCATAGAAATTGGGATGGGAAATTACATTGGATACATATTGTTGAAAAGTGATATTTCCAACTTTAAATAAAAGTTCTGAATACGATCTAAAGAATTTAAAACTTGTTTTTTTTAAGTTTGTGATATCTGTAACCCTGTGTTAAAAGTTTCGAAGTAATATGAAAGTTTGGGTATTTTTGAATGAAAGTCCAAAACACCAGTGCAGCCCCTGCCAAGCCAAACCAATTGAGATATATAGATGGTGGGGGGTCTAGGGACATCACCATCCAAATAAGGGAAGTATACAATAGGAAATCCAAAACCCCCAGGGGGCAGTTGTTTGAAACTTTAACCACTGGTTAGGCTAACCATTGCTTAAAATTCATCTAACTATATCTTTGAAATGAGAAGACTTTAAGTCATAGTCTGTGCACTGTGTTGTAGCATATGAAACAAGCTTTGTAAAGTAATACAGATTTAATTACATAAATTTTATAAATGAAAGTAATTGTCTCTCAAACTTTAACCACTGGTTAGCTTAACCAGTAGTTAAAGTTTCGAACAACTGGCCCCTGGTATATATCTTTCTAACTCAGTGTTATCGATAAGTAAGATGTCATCAAGGTATCTAGATATATCATTGAATTTGTCAATCAGATCAAAACGTTTGATTTTTGAATAGAGTCCTTCTCATAACAATATAGAAATAAATCTGCTATAAGATGTGCGCAGTTAGTACCTATAGGAATCCCAACTCTTGCCATCAGGGGCCATTTGTTCGAAACTTTAACTGCAATACAGTGCACAGACTATGACTTAAAGTCTTCTCATTTCAAAGATATAGTTAGATGAATTTTAAGCAATGGTTAGCTTAACCAGTGGTTAAAGTTTCGAACAACTGGCCCCTGATTGCACGTAAATGTTATCCATCAAAACTCTATGGTTTTACATAATTCAGTGCAAGTCTAGTATTTATATGAAGTATATTGTTTGTTCCAAAAGAATCCAGAGTTATTGGAAGCACAGAGATATGTTAGAAATTCTGTATTCTGTATGGGAGACAACAACTTACTTATAACCAAATCATGTGGAAGAGAGGTATATACGGTAAATAAATCAAATGTAGAGAACTGAGTAGCTTGGAAATTACATAAAAGATGATTTTATATAACTTTGCTGTTAAGTTTCATTCAAATCAGTGCAACAGGACATTCATTTTCCAAATGATTTTGACACATTTATTCAAATGTAAAATAAATTCAAAGTTAACTTTTAAAGGAGTACAAACGTAAAAGCAACAAAAACGTGTATTCTCACGTAAGATATATGTTGTACATGATAACAAACGTAACAAGAGGCCCAAGTGGGTCTATATAGTTCACCTGAGACATAGAAAACATTCAAATACATGTACATGAAGATCAATAATAGACTAGCACATATAACACATTACAAAAATATTTGATTGTAGTGTAATTACGATACCGACTTAGGACTGTCATTTAATTTGACAAAAGCCAAACGAATGGTGTGGTTAACCGCTTTACGGGCCTACCTTCCCCAGAAAAAAACATTTTCCCTCAGCGGATTTATAAGTTTTAAAATTTACTGAAGCTTTTAAATTTACATATGTATACAACAGACCCTACTTCGAAGATTTAAGAAACCTCTTTTGAAAATATTTTACCAGTAACAAGATACCAGCGTCGAAAATATCGTGCGATTTCACACCTAGATAATGAATATTCATGACCCATCAATCATGTGACCGCATTAAGACGACAAAGATTGTTTTTTTGTTTTTCTACTTTTCATCTCCGAATCGCTAAGCAAATTCTTTCTTATCCGTTTCCTTTCACTTTTTCCATTTTGTTTATACTTATGTTTACTATTCGCTTCGGAATATATTATTGCGCATGCACGAAGGCAGCGCTTTCAGCAAATATGGACAATTTATGTGCATCTCACAAAAATTCATTTTATTTTATAAATAATGCATGATCTTTGCAAAAGTAAAGTTTTAAATTCTTGTATAAATGAAAAGTTAGTGTCTTTGGAAATCCTACAAAAATAGCAAATCAATGATTTTCTTTTCAATAGCTGTAAATTCAGGCAGTGAAGGACATTACCTCTCTAATACTTACCTGAAAATTTTTAAAAATGTAAAATATCAATATATCAAATATGAAGTTTTCACTGAGCGAAATTCACAGGAATCATCTCGCATTGTCAGCCATGTTGTGGGTCAAAGTGTGAAGTTAAGCACTTTAATCAACTAAAATACAGTCTGAATTTCTTTAAAATCATCTTTGAAAATATAAATTACTGACAAACCAATAAATATAAAGATATAATTTTCACAACTGTTAATTTTGATGCAAAATTCTGAAAACTCTTTACAAACAAAGGTCTTAAAATCGGTAATATAAATGAATAAATTAAAATTGAATATAAATTTCTTGTTTTATCCCAAAAATGGTTGACTACGGGAGGTAACTCCAATAGATTTAGACTCAGTGACAACTATATATCAAATTATTTATGAAATGGTTATTATTATTATTATTATTAGTAGTAGTAGTAGTAGTAGTAGTAGTATAATTACTAATATGACATAGTTTACAGTAAGTAAAAAACAATAAAATATCATCATTCGGACAGGAATCAAAAACAACAGCACCTCTTCACACAAACTCCTCGCCCTGGATACCAGAGACTGAGAGAGACTACGTACTTCACAACAGAAATTGTAAAAGTATAAAGATATATGCGATTAAAGTAGGGTTTGCATGTTATTTGTTGAGTTTACTTTATATTAGCATGTCTTTAGCTAATCGTATATATTTACCATACAATTGTAACAAGTATTTATTGACGACAAAGAAAGTCAAGAAAATAAATAATTTGTCCCAGGACATCATGGAAGTAAATATTCCATCATTCAAAGATCTGAAAATATATAATCCGACTCGGCCAAATTTGCCAGCCCCCCGTCCCCTAAGATCTTCTAAACCTGTAATATTTTATTCTTGTTTCATGTCAAACTAAAATTATTGCTAATAAAGATTCGAAGAAGTCCTCCAAAGGGAAGTCCGGTACATAAAAAGTAAAGGAACCCAAACACTCTGTATTGCAAATTTTCAGCCTCACGACCTTTATCAAGCAATTTTTCAGATGAATTTTTCTGATAAAGGTCGTGAGGCCGGAAATTTGCAATATAGAACGTTTGTGTTCCTTTACTTTTTAAGATTATTGCGCTTACATGGTAAAACGGCATCACCATGTTGGATGGAACGGAAATTTCGATCTATAAAACGTTCCACGTTTACAGTGACAGGGACCTCGTTTTGGACCTTTTTAACTGTCTCTTCCGAAAGACATGACACGGAGTTCGAACCAGGAAATTTTCGATCACCAGACAAGCACCTAAATGAAATATGTCAGCTTAAATACCTATAGTTACCGTATAATATGATAGATACCTATACCATATAACCTTCACCAGACTCGGAGGTGAATATTGTAACTCGGAGCAGATACAGCAAAGCGAGGTAACACAGCTACAGAGATAGGGAATTCTTGTACAGAGAATATAAATACTATTCTTATTATTATTTGCAAATATGACTCAAGTAATTTTTAATTTATACATCCTTCCACGTTAACTGCGGGGCTGAGGTTTTCGTTGGCAAATGGTAACGTTTCCCTTGAAAAATTTACGTCATATCAAAACAAAGAGAGATTACATCTGACATTATATTGCCGAAACAGTGATGATTTTACCAACCATAAAAACAGTCCAACACTTAGCATGACAGGGTCTATAGCGCTGTATCCCGTTCATCCAATTGAATATATATATATATATATATATATATATATATATATATATTATATATATATATATATATATATATATATATATATATATATATATATATATATACATATATAGATAGATAGATAGATAAAATTTAAACTTTATTTATTTCACAACGATTAAGAAACAAGTTAACAACTTTTATAAATCTTACTGGTTGACAGGGATCTTGGCGTAAGGGTGTCGTTTGTGTGGGAGGAAACTGGAGTACCCGGAGAAAACCCACGAAGCCAGGTTGACAGCCCCACAATCTCACGTACCACACCGGGAATCGAACCCTGGTCCCATTGGTGAGAAGCTAGCGTGCTACCAACTGCGCTACCTGGACCTAAGATAGATAGATGGATGGAGAGATATATTTAGAAAATTGTCTTTTTCATTTTGGTAAGTTTTTCGGTAAGTTATCAATCAAGTTTTCGTTAGCACACTTTATGAACATTTGGCAAAACGATATATAGAATAGTGCCCGTATCAAGAATGTTCATATATTAAAACATTAGATTCATTAGGTTTGATAAGGAATTCAATAGCTGTATCTGTTGTTCTTGTGTTACTACCACTGTTGCTGTTGTTTTTGGTCGTTGTTGTAGCTGTAATTGTTGTTGATGGTGGTTGTAATCGTGGGGTTTTTGTAGCTATTGTTGCTCTGTTTTTATTGTTGTTTGTCGTAGTCGTTGTCGTGTTGATGTAGTTGTTGTAATAGTTTCTCTTGTTGGTGGTTGGTGGTCTTGGTTTGATTGTTACTGTAACTGTTCCTCTTGTTGGTGGTCTTAGTTTGATTGTTACTGTAACTGTTCCTCTTGTTGGTGGTCTTAGTTTGATTGTTATTGTAACTGTTACTGTTGTTGGTGGTCTTAGTTTGATTGTTACTGTAACTGTTCCTCTTGTTGGTGGTCTTAGTTTGATTGTTATTGTAACTGTTACTGTTGTTGGTGGTCTTAGTTTGATTGTTACTGTAACTGTTCCTCTTGTTGGTGGTCTTAGTTTGATTGTTATTGTAACTGTTACTGTTGTTGGTGGTCTTAGTTTGATTGTTACTGTAGCTGTTCCTCTTGTTGGTGGTCTTAGTTTAATTGTTACTGTAACTGTTACTCTTGCTGGTGGTCTTAGTTTGATTGTTACTGTAGCTGTTACTCTTGTTGGTGGTCTTAGTTTGATTGTTACTGTAACTGTTACTCTTGCTGGTGGTCTTAGTTTGATTGTTACTGTAACTGTTCCTCTTGTTGGTGGTCTTAGTTTGATTGTTACTTTAACTGTTCCTCTTGTTGGTGGTCTTAGTTTGATTGTTACTGTAACTGTTACTGTTGTTGGTGGTCTTAGTTTGATTGTTACTGTAACTGTTACTCTTGTTGTTGGTCTTAGTTTGATTGTTACTGTAACTGTTACTCTTGTTGGTGGTCTTAGTTTGATTGTTACTGTAACTGTTCCTCTTGTTGGTGGTCTTAGTTTGATTGTTACTTTAACTGTTCCTCTTGTTGGTGGTCTTAGTTTGATTGTTACTGTAACTGTTCCTCTTGTTGGTGGTCTTAGTTTGATTGTTACTGTAACTGTTCCTCTTGTTGGTGGTCTTAGTTTGATTGTTACTGTAACTGTTACTCTTGCTGGTGGTCTTAGTTTGATTGTTACTGTAACTGTTACTCTTGTTGGTGGTCTTAGTTTGATTGTTACTGTAACTGTTCCTCTTGTTGGTGGTCTTAGTTTGATTGTTACTGTAACTGTTCCTCTTGTTGGTGGTCTTAGTTTGATTGTTACTGTAACTGTTACTCTTGTTGGTGGTCTTAGTTTGATTGTTACTGTAACTGTTACTCTTGTTGGTGGTCTTAGTTTGATTGTTACTGTAACTGTTACTCTTGTTGGTGGTCTTAGTTTGATTGTTACTGTAGCTGTTCCTCTTGTTGGTGGTCTTAGTTTGATTGTTACTGTAACTGTTACTCTTGTTGGTGGTCTTAGTTTGATTGTTACTGTAGCTGTTCCTCTTGTTGGTGGTCTTAGTTCGATTGTTACTGTAACACTTCCTCTAGTTGGTGGTCTTAGTTTGATTGTTACTCTAATAATTTCTCTTGTTGGTGGTCTTAGTTTGATTGTTACTGTAACTGTTACTCTTGTTGGTGGTCTTAGTTTGATTGTTACTGTAACTGTTACTCTTGTTGGTGGTCTTAGTTTGATTGTTACTGTAACTGTTACTCTTGTTGGTGGTCTTAGTTTGATTGTTACTGTAACTGTTCCTCTTGTTGGTGGTCTTAGTTTGATTGTTACTGTAGCTGTTCCTCTTGTTGGTGGTCTTAGTTTGATTGTTACTGTAACTGTTACTCTTGTTGGTGGTCTTAGTTTGATTGTTACTGTAACTGTTACTCTTGTTGGTGGTCTTAGTTTGATTGTTACTGTAACTGTTACTCTTGTTGGTGGTCTTAGTTTGATTGTTACTGTAACTGTTACTCTTGTTGGTGGTCTTAGTTTGATTGTTACTGTAACTGTTCCTCTTGTTGGTGGTCTTAGTTTGATTGTTACTGTAACTGTTACTCTTGTTGGTGGTCTTAGTTTGATTGTTACTGTAGCTGTTCCTCTTGTTGGTGGTCTTAGTTTGATTGTTGCTGTAATAGTTTCTCTTGTTGGTGGTCTTAGTTTGATTGTTACTGTAACTGTTCCTCTTGTTGGTGGTCTTACTTTGATTGTTACTGTAACTGTTACTCTTGTTGGTGGTCTTAGTTTGATTGTTACTGTAACTGTTACTGTTGTTGGTGGTCTTAGTTTGATTGTTACTGTAGCTGTTACTGTTGTTGGTGGTCTTAGTTTGATTGTTACTGTAACTGTTACTGTTGTTGGTGGTCTTAGTTTGATTGTTACTGTAACTGTTCCTCTTGTTGGTGGTCTTAGTTTGATTGTTACTTTAACTGTCTTAGTTTGATTGTTACTGTACTGTTCCTCTTGTTGGTGGTCTTAGTTTGATTGTTACTGTAACTGTTCCTCTTGTTGTTGGTGGTCTTAGTTTGATTGTTACTGTAGTAACTGTTCCTCTTGTTGGTGGTCTTAGTTTGATTGTTACTGTAGCTGTTTCCTCTTGTTGGTGGTCTTAGTTTGATTGTTACTTTAAACTGTTCCTCTTGTTGTTGGTGGTCTTAGTTTGATTGTTACTGTAACTGTTCCTCTTGTTGGTGGTCTTAGTTTGTTGTTACTCTTCTTTGTTGGTGGTTAGTTTGATTGTTAGTTCTCTTGTTGTTGGTGGTCTTAGTTTGATTGTTACTGTAACTGTTCCTCTTGTTGTTAGTTTGATTGTTACTGTAACTGTTCCTCTTGTTGGTGGTCTTAGTTTGATTGTTACTGTAACTGTTACTGTTGTTGGTGGTCTTAGTTTGATTGTAACTGTAGCTGTTACTGTTGTTGGTGGTCTTAGTTTGATTGTTACTGTAACTGTTATTGTTGTTGGTGGTCTTAGTTTGATTGTTATTGTAACTGTTACTGTTGTTGGTGGTCTTAGTTTGATTGTTACTGTAGCTGTTACTGTTGTTCTTAGTTTGATTGTTACTGTAACTGTTACTCTTGCTGATGGATCTTAGTATGATTGTTACTGTAACTGTTCCTGTTGTTGGTGGTCTTAGTTAGTTTGTTACTGTAACTGTTACTGGTGTTGGTGGTCTTAGTTTGATTGTTACTGTAGCTGTTACTCTTGTTGGTGGTCTTAGTTTCATTTTTACTGTAACTGTTCCTCTTCTTGGTGGTCTTAGTTTGATTGTTACTGTAACTGTCCCTCTTGTTGGTTGTCTTAGTTTGATTGTTACTGTAACTGTTCCTCTTGTTGTTGGATCTTAGTTTGATTGTTACTGTAACTGTTCCTCTTGTTGGTGGTCTTAGTTTGATTGTTACTGTAACTGTTCCTCTTGTTGGTGGTCTTAGTTTGATTGTTACTGTAACTGTTCCTCTTGTTGGTGGTCTTAGTTTGATTGTTACTGTAACTGTTCCTCTTGTTGGTGGTCTTAGTTTGATTGTTACTGTAACTGTTCCTCTTGTTGGTGGTCTTAGTTTGATTGTTACTGTAACTGTTCCTCTTGTTGGTGGTCTTAGTTTGATTGTTACTGTAACTGTTCCTCTTGTTGGTGGTCTTAGTTTGATTGTTACTGTAACTGTTCCTCTTGTTGGTGGTCTTAGTTTGATTGTTACTGTAACTGTTCCTCTTGTTGGTGGTCTTAGTTTGATTGTTACTGTAACTGTTCCTCTTGTTGGTGGTCTTAGTTTGATTGTTACTGTAACTGTTCCTCTTGTTGGTGGTCTTAGTTTGATTGTTACTGTAACTGTTCCTCTTGTTGGTGGTCTTAGTTTGATTGTTACTGTAACTGTTCCTCTTGTTGGTGGTCTTAGTTTGATTGTTACTGTAACTGTTCCTCTTGTTGGTGGTCTTAGTTTGATTGTTACTGTAACTGTTCCTCTTGTTGGTGGTCTTAGTTTGATTGTTACTGTAACTGTTCCTCTTGTTGGTGGTCTTAGTTTGATTGTTACTGTAACTGTTCCTCTTGTTGGTGGTCTTAGTTTGATTGTTACTGTAACTGTTCCTCTTGTTGGTGGTCTTAGTTTGATTGTTACTGTAACTGTTCCTCTTGTTGGTGGTCTTAGTTTGATTGTTACTGTAACTGTTCCTCTTGTTGGTGGTCTTAGTTTGATTGTTACTGTAACTGTTCCTCTTGTTGGTGGTCTTAGTTTGATTGTTACTGTAACTGTTCCTCTTGTTGGTGGTCTTAGTTTGATTGTTACTGTAACTGTTCCTCTTGTTGGTGGTCTTAGTTTGATTGTTACTGTAACTGTTACTCTTGTTGTGGGTCTTAGTTTGATTGTTACTGTAACTGTTCCTCTTGTTGGTGGTCTTAGTTTGATTGTTACTGTAACTGTTCCTCTTGTTGGTGGTCTTAGTTTGATTGTTACTGTAACTGTTACTGTTGTTGGTGGTCTTAGTTTGATTGTTACTGTAACTGTTCCTCTTGTTGGTGGTCTTAGTTTGATTGTTACTGTAACTGTTCCTCTTGTTGGTGGTCTTAGTTTGATTGTTACTGTAACTGTTCCTCTTGTTGGTGGTCTTAGTTTGATTGTTACTGTAACTGTTCCTCTTGTTGGTGGTCTTAGTTTGATTGTTACTGTAACTGTTCCTCTTGTTGGTGGTCTTAGTTTGATTGTTACTGTAACTGTTCCTCTTGTTGGTGGTCTTAGTTTGATTGTTACTGTAACTGTTCCTCTTGTTGGTGGTCTTAGTTTGATTGTTACTGTAGCTGTTCCTCTTGTTGGTGGTCTTAGTTTGATTGTTACTGTAACTGTTCCTCTTGTTGGTGGTCTTAGTTTGATTGTTACTGTAGCTGTTCCTCTTGTTGGTGGTCTTAGTTTGATTGTTACTGTAACTGTTCCTCTTGTTGGTGGTCTTAGTTTGATTGTTACTGTAGCTGTTCCTCTTGTTGGTGGTCTTAGTTTGATTGTTACTGTAACTGTTACTCTTGTTGGTGGTCTTAGTTTGATTGTTACTGTAACTGTTCCTCTTGTTGGTGGTCTTAGTTTGATTGTTACTGTAACTGTTACTCTTGTTGGTGGTCTTAGTTTGATTGTTACTGTAACTGTTCCTCTTGTTGGTGGTCTTAGTTTGATTGTTACTGTAACTGTTCCTCTTGTTGGTGGTCTTAGTTTGATTGTTACTGTAACTGTTACTCTTGTTGGTGGTCTTAGTTTGATTGTTACTGTAACTGTTCCTCTTGTTGGTGGTCTTAGTTTGATTGTTACTGTAACTGTTCCTCTTGTTGGTGGTCTTAGTTTGATTGTTACTGTAACTGTTCCTCTTGTTGGTGGTCTTAGTTTGATTGTTACTGTAACTGTTCCTCTTGTTGGTGGTCTTAGTTTGATTGTTACTGTAACTGTTACTCTTGTTGGTGGTCTTAGTTTGATTGTTACTGTAACTGTTACTCTTGTTGGTGGTCTTAGTTTGATTGTTACTGTAACTGTTACTCTTGTTGGTGGTCTTAGTTTGATTGTTACTGTAACTGTTACTCTTGTTGGTGGTCTTAGTTTGATTGTTACTGTAACTGTTCCTCTTGTTGGTGGTCTTAGTTTGATTGTTACTGTAACTGTTACTCTTGTTGGTGGTCTTAGTTTGATTGTTACTGTAACTGTTACACTTGTTGGTGGTTGGTGGTCTTAGTTTGATTGTTACTGTAACTGTTCCTCTTGTTGGTGGTCTTAGTTTGATTGTTACTGTAACTGTTACTCTTGTTGGTGGTCTTAGTTTGATTGTTACTGTAACTGTTCCTCTTGTTGGTGGTCTTAGTTTGATTGTTACTGTAACTGTTCCTCTTGTTGGTGGTCTTAGTTTGATTGTTACTGTAGCTGTTCCTCTTGTTGGTGGTCTTAGTTTGATTGTTACTGTAACTGTTCCTGTTGTTGGTGGTCTTAGTTTGATTGTTACTGTA
Source organism: Pteria penguin (assembly GCA_035048485.1). Classification (NCBI taxonomy): domain Eukaryota; kingdom Metazoa; phylum Mollusca; class Bivalvia; order Pterioida; family Pteriidae; genus Pteria; species Pteria penguin. Next base: position 40,161,479 of record CM068590.1, on the reverse strand, counting down.
CCTGTTCCTCTTGTTGGTGGTCTTAGTTTGATTGTTACTGTAACTGTTCCTCTTGTTGGTGGTCTTAGTTTGATTGTTACTGTAACTGTTCCTCTTGTTGGTGGTCTTAGTTTGATTGTTACTGTAGCTGTTCCTCTTGTTGGTGGTCTTAGTTTGATTGTTACTGTAACTGTTACTGTTGTTGGTGGTCTTAGTTTGATTGTTACTGTAGCTGTTCCTCTTGTTGGTGGTCTTAGTTTGATTGTTACTTTAACTGTTCCTCTTGTTGGTGGTCTTAGTTTGATTGTTACTGTAACTGTTACTCTTGTTGGTGGTCTTAGTTTGATTGTTACTTTAACTGTTCCTCTTGTTGGTGGTCTTAGTTTGATTGTTACTTTAAGTGTTCCTCTTGTTGGTGCTCTTAGTTTGATTGTTACTTTAACTGTTCCTCTTGTTGGTGGTCTTAGTTTGATTGTTACTTTAACTGTTCCTCTTGTTGGTGGTCTAAGTTTGATTGTTACTGTAACTGTTCCTCTTGTTGGTGGTCTTGGTTTGATTGTTACTGTAGACGTTACTCTTCTTGGTGGTCTTAGTTTGATTGTTACTGTAGCTGTTCCTCTTGTTGGTGGTCTTAGTTTGATTGTTACTGTAACTGTTCCTCTTGTTGGTGGTCTTAGTTTGATTGTTACTGTAACTGTTACTGTTGTTGGTGGTCTTAGTTTGATTGTAACTGTAGCTGTTACTGTTGTTGGTGGTCTTAGTTTGATTGTTACTGTAGCTGTTCCTCTTGTTGGTGGTCTTAGTTTGATTGTTACTGTAACTGTTCCTCTTGTTGGTGGTCTTAGTTTGATTGTTACTGTAACTGTTCCTCTTGTTGGTGGTCTTAGTTTGATTGTTACTCTTACTGTTCCTGTTGTTGGTGGTCTTAGTTTGATTGTTACTGTACCTGTTCCTCTTGTTGTTGGTCTTAGTTTGATTGTTACTGTAACTGTTCCTCTTGTTGGTGGTCTTAGTTTGATTGTTACTGTAACTCTTACTGTTGTTGGTGGTCTTAGTTTGATTGTTACTGTAGCTGTTACTGTTGTTGGTGGTCTTAGTTTGATTGTTACTGTAGCTGTTACTGTTGTTGGTGGTCTTAGTTTGATTGTTACTGTAACTGTTCCTCTTGTTGGTGGTCTTAGTTTGATTGTTACTGTAACTGTTCCTCTTGTTGGTGGTCTTAGTTTGATTGTTACTGTTACTGTTCCTCTTGTTGTTGGTCTTAGTTTGATTGTTACTGTACCTGTTCCTCTTGTTGTTGGTCTTAGTTTGATTGTTACTGTAACTGTTCCTCTTGTTGGTGGTCTTAGTTTGATTGTTACTGTAACTGTTCCTCTTGTTGGTGGTTTTAGTTTGATTGTTACTGTAGCTGTTCCTCTTGTTGGTGGTCTTAGTTTGATTGTTACTGTAACTGTTACTGTTGTTCGTGGTCTTAGTTTGATTGTTACTGTAACTGTTCCTCTTGTTGGTGGTCTTAGTTTGATTGTTACTGTAACTGTTCCTCTTGTTGGTGGTCTTAGTTTGATTGTTACTGTAACTGTTCCTCTTGTTGGTGGTCTTAGTTTGATTGTTACTGTAACTGTTACTCTTGTTGGTGGTCTTAGTTTGATTGTTACTGTAACTATTACTCTTGTTGTTGGTCTTAGTTTGATTGTTACTGCAACTGTTATTCTTGTTGGTGGTCTTAGTTTGATTCTTACTGTAGATGTTCCTCTTGTTGGTGGTCTTAGTTTGATTGTTACTGTAACTGTTACTCTTCTTGGTGGTCTTAGTTTGATTGTTACTTTAACTGTTCCTCTTGTTGGTGGTCTTAGTTTGATTGTTACTGTAGCTGTTCCTCTTGTTGGTGGTCTTAGTTTCATTGTTACTGTAGCTGTTCCTCTTGTTGGTGGTCTTAGTTTGATTGTTACTGTAACTGTTACTGTTGTTGGTGGTCTTAGTTTGATTGTTACTGTAACTGTTACTCTTCTTGGTGGTCTTAGTTTGATTGTTACTGTAACTGTTACTCTTGTTGGTGGTCTTAGTTTGATTGTTACTGTAACTGTTACTGTTGTTGGTGGTCTTAGTTTGAATGTTACTGTAACTGTTCCTCTTGTTGGTGGTCTTTGTTTGATTGTTACTGTAACTGTTACTCTTGTTGGTGGTCTTAGTTTGATTGTTACTGTAGCTGTTCCTCTTGTTGGTGGTCTTAGTTTGATTGTTACTGTAACTGTTACTCTTCTTGGTGGTCTTAGTTTGATTGTTACTTTAACTGTTCCTCTTGTTGGTGGTCTTAGTTTGATTGTTACTGTAACAGTTCCTCTTGTTGGTGGTTTTAGTTTGATTGTTACTGTAGCTGTTCCTCTTGTTGGTGGTCTTAGTTTGATTGTTACTGTAACTGTTACTGTTGTTGGTGGTCTTAGTTTGATTGTTACTGTAGCTGTTCCTCTTGTTGGTGGTCTTAGTTTGATTGTTACTGTAGCTGTTCCTCTTGTTGGTGGTCTTAGTTTGATTGTTACTGTAACTGTTCCTCTTGTTGGTGGTCTTAGTTTGATTGTTACTGTAGCTGTTCCTCTTGTTGGTGGTCTTAGTTTGATTGTTACTGTAACTGTTCCTCTTGTTGGTGGTTTTAGTTTGATTGTTACTGTAGCTGTTCCTCTTGTTGGTGGTCTTAGTTTGATTGTTACTGTCACTGTTACTGTTGTTGGTGGTCTTAGTTTGATTGTTACTGTAACTGTTTCTCTTGTTGGTGGTCTTAGTTTGATTGTTACTGTAACTGTTCCTCTTGTTGGTGGTCTTAGTTTGATTGTTACTGTAGCTGTTCCTCTTGTTGGTGGTCTTAGTTTGATTGTTACTGTAACTGTTCCTCTTGTTGGTGGTCTTAGTTTGATTGTTACTGTAGCTGTTCCTCTTGTTGGTGGTCTTAGTTTGATTGTTACTGTAACTGTTCCTCTTGTTGGTGGTCTTAGTTTGATTGTTACTGTAACTGTTACTCTTGTTGGTGGTCTTAGTTTGATTGTTACTGTAGCTGTTCCTCTTGTTGGTGGTCTTAGTTTGATTGTTACTGTAACTGTTACTCTTGTTGGTGGTCTTAGTTTGATTGTTACTGTAACTGTTACTGTTGTTGGTGGTCTTAGTTTGATTGTTACTGTAACTGTTACTCTTGTTGGTGGTCTTAGTTTGATTGTTACTGTAACTGTTACACTTGTTGGTGGTTGGTGGTCTTAGTTTGATTGTTACTGTAACTGTTACTCTTGTTGGTGGTCTTAGTTTGATTGTTACTGTAACTGTTCCTCTTGTTGGTGGTCTTAGTTTGATTGTTACTGTAACTGTTACTGTTCTTGGTGGTCTTAGTTTGATTGTTACTGTAACTGTTACACTTGTTGGTGGTTGGTGGTCTTAGTTTGATTGTTACTGTAACTGTTATTGTTGTTGGTGGTCTTAGTTTGATTGTTATTGTAACTGTTACTGTTGTTGGTGGTCTTAGTTTGATTGTTACTGTAGCTGTTACTGTTGTTGGTGGTCTTAGTTTGATTGTTACTGTAACAGTTCCTCTTGTTGGTGGTCTTAGTTTGATTGTTACTGTAACTGTTCCTCTTGTTGGTGGTCTTAGTTTGATTGTTACTGTAACTGTTCCTGTTGTTGTTGGTCTTAGTTTGATTGTTACTGTACCTGTTCCTCTTGTTGGTGGTCTTAGTTTGATTGTTACTGTAACTGTTCCTCTTGTTGGTGGTCTTAGTTTGATTGTTACTGTAACTGTTCCTCTTGTTGGTGGTTTTAGTTTGATTGTTACTGTAGCTGTTCCTCTTGTTGGTGGTCTTAGTTTGATTGTTACTGTAACTGTTACTGTTGTTGGTGGTCTTAGTTTGATTGTTACTGTAGCTGTTCCTCTTGTTGGTGGTCTTAGTTTGATTGTTACTTTAACTGTTCCTCTTGTTGGTGGTCTTAGTTTGATTGTTTCTGTAACTGTTACTCTTGTTGGTGGTCTTAGTTTGATTGTTACTTTAACTGTTCCTCTTGTTGGTGGTCTTAGTTTGATTGTTACTTTAAGTGTTCCTCTTGTTGGTGCTCTTAGTTTGATTGTTACTTTAACTGTTCCTCTTGTTGGTGGTCTTAGTTTGATTGTTACTTTAACTGTTCCTCTTGTTGGTGGTCTAAGTTTGATTGTTACTGTAACTGTTCCTCTAGTTGGTGGTCTTGGTTTGATTGTTACTGTAGACGTTACTCTTCTTGGTGGTCTTAGTTTGATTGTTACTGTAGCTGTTCCTCTTGTTGGTGGTCTTAGTTTGATTGTTACTGTAACTGTTCCTCTTGTTGGTGGTCTTAGTTTGATTCTTACTGTAACTGTTACTGTTGTTGGTGGTCTTAGTTTGATTGTAACTGTAGCTGTTACTGTTGTTGGTGGTCTTAGTTTGATTGTTACTGTAGCTGTTCCTCTTGTTGGTGGTCTTAGTTTGATTGTTACTGTAACTGTTCCTCTTGTTGGTGGTCTTAGTTTGATTGTTACTGTAACTGTTCCTCTTGTTGGTGGTCTTAGTTTGATTGTTACTCTTACTGTTCCTGTTGTTGTTGGTCTTAGTTTGATTGTTACTGTACCTGTTCCTCTTGTTGTTGGTCTTAGTTTGATTGTTACTGTAACTGTTCCTCTTGTTGGTGGTCTTAGTTTGATTGTTACTGTAACTCTTACTGTTGTTGGTGGTCTTAGTTTGATTGTTACTGTAGCTGTTACTGTTGTTGGTGGTCTTAGTTTGATTGTTACTGTAGCTGTTACTGTTGTTGGTGGTCTTAGTTTGATTGTTACTGTAACTGTTCCTCTTGTTGGTGGTCTTAGTTTGATTGTTACTGTAACTGTTCCTCTTGTTGGTGGTCTTAGTTTGATTGTTACTGTTACTGTTCCTGTTGTTGTTGGTCTTAGTTTGATTGTTACTGTACCTGTTCCTCTTGTTGTTGGTCTTAGTTTGATTGTTACTGTAACTGTTCCTCTTGTTGGTGGTCTTAGTTTGATTGTTACTGTAACTGTTCCTCTTGTTGGTGGTTTTAGTTTGATTGTTACTGTAGCTGTTCCTCTTGTTGGTGGTCTTAGTTTGATTGTTACTGTAACTGTTACTGTTGTTGGTGGTCTTAGTTTGATTGTTACTGTAACTGTTCCTCTTGTTGGTGGTCTTAGTTTGATTGTTACTGTAGCTGTTCCTCTTGTTGGTGGTCTTAGTTTGATTGTTACTTTAACTGTTCCTCTTGTTGGTGGTCTTAGTTTGATTGTTACTGTAGCTGTTCCTCTTGTTGGTGGTCTTAGTTTGATTGTTACTGTAACTGTTCCTCTTGTTGGTGGTCTTAGTTTGATTGTTACTGTAGCTGTTCCTCTTGTTGGTGGTCTTAGTTTGATTGTTACTGTAACTGTTACTCTTGTTGGTGGTCTTAGTTTGATTGTTACTGTAACTGTTCCTCTTGTTGGTGGTCTTAGTTTGATTGTTACTGTAACTGTTACTCTTGTTGGTGGTCTTAGTTTGATTGTTACTGTAACTGTTACTCCTGTAGGTGGTCTTAGTTTGATTGTTACTGTAACTTTTACTCTTGTTGGTGGTCTTAGTTTGATTGTTACTGTAACTGTTACTCTTGTTGGTGGTCTTAGTTTGATTGTTACTGTAGCTGTTCCTCTTGTTGGTGGTCTTAGTTTGATTGTTACTGTAACTGTTACTCTTCTTGGTGGTCTTAGTTTGATTGTTACTTTAACTGTTCCTCTTGTTGGTGGTCTTAGTTTGATTGTTACTGTAACTGTTACTGTTGTTGGTGGTCTTAGTTTGATTGTTGCTGTAGCTGTTCCTCTTGTTGGTGGTCTTAGTTTGATTGTTACTGTAACTGTTCCTCTTGTTGGTGGTCTTAGTTTGATTGTTACTGTAACTGTTCCTCTTGTTGGTGGTCTTAGTTTGATTGTTACTGTAGCTGTTCCTCTTGGTGGTGGTCTTAGTTTGATTGTTACTGTAACTGTTCCTCTTGTTGGTGGTCTTAGTTTGATTGTTACTGTAACTGTTACTCTTCTTGGTGGTCTTAGTTTGATTGTTACTGTAACTGTTACTGTTGTTGGTGGTCTTAGTTTGATTGTTACTGTAACTGTTCCTCTTGTTGGTGGTCTTAGTTTGATTGTTACTGTAACTGTTACTGTTGTTGGTGGTCTTAGTTTGATTGTTACTGTAGCTGTTCCTCTTGTTGGTGCTCTTAGTTTGATTGTTACTTTAACTGTTCCTCTTGTTGGTGGTCTTAGTTTGATTGTTACTTTAACTGTTCCTCTTGTTGGTGGTCTTAGTTTGATTGTTACTGTAACTGTTCCTCTTGTTGGTGGTCTTAGTTTGAATGTTACTGTAACTGTTCCTCTTGTTGGTGGTCTTAGTTTGATTGTTACTGTAACTGTTACTCTTCTTGGTGGTCTTAGTTTGATTGTTACTGTAACTGTTACACTTGTTGGTGGTTGGTGGTCTTAGTTTGATTATTACTGTAACTGTTACTCTTGTTGGTGGTCTTAGTTTGATTGTTACTGTAACTGTTCCTCTTGTTGGTGGTCTTAGTTTGATTGTTACTGTAACTGTTACTGTTGTTGGTGGTCTTAGTTTGATTGTTACTGTAACTGTTACACTTGTTGGTGGTCTTAGTTTGATTGTTACTGTAACTGTTACTCCTGTTGGTGGTCTTAGTTTGATTGTTACTGTAGCTGTTACTCTTGTTGGTGGTCTTAGTTTGATTGTTACTGTAACTGTTACTCTTGTTGGTGGTCTTAGTTTGATTGTTACTGTAGCTGTTCCTCTTGTTGGTGGTCTTAGTTTGATTGTTACTGTAACTGTTCCTCTTGTTGGTGGTCTTAGTTTGATTGTTACTGTAACTGTTACTCTTGTTGGTGGTCTTAGTTTGATTGTTACTGTAACTGTTACTCTTGTTGGTGGTCTTAGTTTGATTGTTACTGTAACTGTTACTCCTGTTGGTGGTCTTAGTTTGATTGTTACTGTAGCTGTTACTCTTGTTGGTGGTCTTAGTTTGATTGTTACTGTAACTGTTATTATTGTTGTTGGTCTTACTTTGATTGTTATTGTAACTGTTACTGTTGTTGGTGGTCTTAGTTTGATTGTTACTGTAGCTGTTACTGTTGTTGGTGGTCTTAGTTTGATTGTTACTGTAACTGTTCCTCTTGTTGGTGGTCTTAGTTTGATTGTTACTGTAACTGTTCCTCTTGTTGGTGGTCTTAGTTTGATTGTTACTGTAACTGTTCCTGTTGTTGTTGGTCTTAGTTTGATTGTTACTGTACCTGTTCCTCTTGTTGGTGGTCTTAGTTTGATTGTTACTGTAACTGTTCCTCTTGTTGGTGGTCTTAGTTTGATTGTTGCTGTAACTGTTCCTCTTGTTGGTGGTTTTAGTTTGATTGTTACTGTAGCTGTTCCTCTTGTTGGTGGTCTTAGTTTGATTGTTACTGTAACTGTTACTGTTGTTGGTGGTCTTAGTTTGATTGTTACTGTAGCTGTTCCTCTTGTTGGTGGTCTTAGTTTGATTGTTACTTTAACTGTTCCTCTTGTTGGTGGTCTTAGTTTGATTGTTACTGTAACTGTTACTCTTGTTGGTGGTCTTAGTTTGATTGTTACTTTAACTGTTCCTCTTGTTGGTGGTCTTAGTTTGATTGTTACTGTAATTGTTCCTCTTGTTGGTGGTCTTAGTTTGATTGTTACTTTAACTGTTCCTCTTGTTGGTGGTCTTAGTTTGATTGTTACTTTAACTGTTCCTCTTGTTGGTGGTCTTAGTTTGATTGTTACTGTAATTGTTCCTCTTGTTGGTGCTCTTAGTTTGATTGTTACTTTAACTGTTCCTCTTGTTGGTGCTCTTAGTTTTATTGTTACTTTAACTGTTCCTCTTGTTGGTGGTCTTAGTTTGATTGTTACTTTAACTGTTCCTCTTGTTGGTGGTCTTAGTTTGATTGTTACTGTAATTGTTCCTCTTGTTGGTGCTCTTAGTTTGATTGTTACTTTAACTGTTCCTCTTGTTGGTGGTCTTAGTTTGATTGTTACTGTAGCTGTTTCTCTTGTTGGTGGTCTTAGTTTGATTGTTACTGTAACTGTTCCTCTTGTTGGTGGTCTTGGTTTGATTGTTACTGTAGACGTTACTCTTCTTGGTGGTCTTAGTTTGATTGTTACTGTAGCTGTTCCTCTTGTTGGTGGTCTTAGTTTGATTGTTACTGTAACTGTTCCTCTTGTTGGTGGTCTTAGTTTGATTGTTACTGTAACTGTTACTGTTGTTGGTGGTCTTAGTTTGATTGTTACTGTAGCTGTTACTGTTGTTGGTGGTCTTAGTTTGATTGTTACTGTAACTGTTCCTCTTGTTGGTGGTCTTAGTTTGATTGTTACTGTAACTGTTCCTCTTGTTGGTGGTCTTAGTTTGATTGTTACTGTTACTGTTCCTGTTGTTGTTGGTCTTAGTTTGATTGTTACTGTACCTGTTCCTCTTGTTGGTGGTATTAGTTTGATTGTTACTGTAACTGTTCCTCTTGTTGGTGGTCTTAGTTTGATTGTTACTGTAACTGTTCCTCTTGTTGGTGGTTTTAGTTTGATTGTTACTGTAGCTGTTCCTCTTGTTGGTGGTCTTAGTTTGATTGTTACTGTAACTGTTACTGTTGTTGGTGGTCTTAGTTTGATTGTTACTGTAGCTGTTCCTCTTGTTGGTGGTCTTAATTTGATTGTTACTTTAACTGTTCCTCTTGTTGGTGGTCTTAGTTTGATTTTTACTGTAACTGTTCCTCTTGTTGGTGGTCTTAGTTTGATTGTTACTGTAACTGTTCCTCTTGTTGGTGGTCTTAGTTTGATTGTTACTGTAGCTGTTCCTCTTATTGGTGGTCTTAGTTTGATTGTTACTGTAGCTGTTTCTCTTGTTGGTGGTCTTAGTTTGATTGTTACTGTAACTGTTCCTCTTGTTGGTGGTCTTAGTTTGATTGTTACTGTAACTGTTCCTCTTGTTGGTGGTCTTAGTTTGATTGTTACTGTAACTGTTCCTCTTGTTGGTGGTCTTAGTTTGATTGTTACTGTAGCTGTTCCTCTTGTTGGTGGTCTTAGTTTGATTGTTACTGTAACTGTTCCTCTTGTTGGTGGTCTTAGTTTGATTGTTACTGTAACTGTTCCTCTTGTTGGTGGTCTTAGTTTGATTGTTACTGTAACTGTTACTGTTGTTGGTGGTCTTAGTTTGATTGTTACTGTAACTGTTCCTCTTGTTGGTGGTCTTAGTTTGATTGTTACTGTAGCTGTTTCTCTTGTTGGTGCTCTTAGTTTGATTGTTACTGTAACTGTTCCTCTTGTTGGTGGTCTAAGTTTGATTGTTACTGTAGCTGTTACTCCTGTTGGTGGTCTAAGTTTGATTGTTACTGTAACTGTTCCTCTTGTTGGTGGTCTTAGTTTGATTGTTACTGTAACTGTTACTCTTGTTGGTGGTCTTAGTTTGATTGTTACTGTAACTGTTCCTCTTGTTGGTGGTCGTAGTTTGATTGTTACTGTAACTGTTCCTCTTGTTGGTGGTCTAAGTTTGATTGTTACTGTAACTGTTCCTCTTGTTGGTGGTCGTAGTTTGATTGTTGCTGTAACTGTTCCTCTTGTTGGTGGTCTTAGTTTGATTGTTACTGTAACTGTTCCTCTTGTTGGTGGTCTTAGTTTGATTGTTACTTTAACTGTTCCTCTTGTTGGTGGTCTTAGTTTGATTGTTACTGTAGCTGTTCCTCTTGTTGGTGGTCTTAGTTTGATTGTTACTGTAGCTGTTCCTCTTGGTGGTGGTCTTAGTTTGATTGTTACTTTAACTGTTCCTCTTGTTGGTGGTCTTAGTTTGATTGTTACTGTAACTGTTACTCTTGTTGGTGGTCTTAGTTTGATTGTTACTGTAACTGTTCCTGTTCAAACTTTACCATTAAGACTCCAATGTCTTAACTCCGGAGCCACTCAAGTTAGCCCAAACCCTACCACCCTGACTATAACGTCTCAACTCAGCAGCCACACAAGTTAGCCCAAACCCTACCACCCTGACTATAACGTCTCAACTCAGCAGCCACACAAGTTAGCCCAAACCCTACCACCCTGACTATAACGTCTCAACTCAGCAGCCACACAAGTTAGCCCAAACCCTACCACCCTGACTATAACGTCTCAACTCAGCAGCCACACAAGTTAGCCCAAACCCTACCACCCTGACTATAACGTCTCAACTCCGGAGCCACACAAGTTAGCCAAAACCTTACCATCCCAACCCTAACGTCTCAACTCCGGAGCCACACAAGATATCCAAACCTTACAATCCTGATCCTAACGTCTCAACTCCGGAGCCAAACAAGTTAGCCCAAACCTTATCATCCTGACCATAACGTCTCAACTCCGGAGCCACACAAGTTAGCCAAAACCTTACCATCTCGACCGTAACGTCTCAACTCCGGAGCCACACAAGTTAGCCCAAACCCTACCACCCTGACCATAACGTCTCAACTCAGCAGCCACACAAGTTAGCCCAAACCCTACCACCCTGACCATAACGTCTCAACTCCGGGGCCACACAAGTTAGCATAGTGAACAGTAACAAAAAGTTGATCCTCTTTCGAGTACCACATAAGAAGCAGAATGTACCGAGATTTTTATTTTCACTGTAAGGTATGATAAGTATAACATTGTAAGGTATGATAAGTATACCATTGTAAAACAAACCTCGTATACATGTATCTAATTTAATGACATAAATTAAACGCCACTGAGATACAGCACTTTTCTTTTCTCCACCTGAAATACAGATTTAGCATTGAATTTCAGTTCACTAGAGCATACACATATAGATAAACTAAAGTTTTCGACGACGTGTAAGATACATTTTAAAACGGTTCATGAGATTGGCATCTGTTGAACCAGATTGTAAAAGTCATGAACACAAAAATAAGACACCTATCCCATATATAGATATATCGATCAGCGAGTTGTTAATGAGAACAGTTACTTGACGAGTTCCATGTGCTTCACGTGGAAACAATCGTGTACGATAATTGGAGATGAGATGAGCAAGAATACTCAACACATATTACAAAACTACTCGAGATGATAGGGTAACAACACTACATACAAAGTGCCACAGTCATACAGCTTCAGAAAGTGTCACAGTCACACACTATATAGACAATGTCACAGTCACACATTACATAAAAAGTGTCACAGTCATACACTATATAGAAACTGTCACAGTCATACGCTACATAGACGATGTCACCGTCATACAGTATATAAAGTGTCACAGTCACGCACTATATAGAAAGTGTCACAGTCAGACAGTATAGAAAAGTCTTAAAGTCACACACTATATAAAAAGTGTCACAGTCACACAACATCAGAAAGTGTCACAGTCACACTCTAAAGAGAAAGTGCCACAGTCACATACTATATAGAAAGTGTCACAGTCACACAACATCAGAAAGTGTCACAGTCACATACTATATAGAAAGTGCCACAGTCACACAGCATCAGAAAGTGTCACAGTCACATACTATATAGAAAGTGTCACAGTCACACTCTAAAGAGAAAGTGCCACAGTCACATACTATATAGAAAGTGTCACAGTCACACAACATCAGAAAGTGTCACAGTCACATACTATATAGAAAGTGCCACAGTCACACAACATCAGAAAGTGTCACAGTCACATACTATATAGAAAGTGTCACAGTCACACACTAAAGAGAAAGTGCCACAGTCACACAGCATCAGAAAGTGTCAAGGTCACACACCACAGAGATGGTGTCACAGATACACTGCATTAGAAAGTGTCACAGTTACACAGCATGAGAGAGTGTCGCAGTCACACAGAATCAGAAGTGTCATAGTCACACAGCATCAGAAAGTGTCACAGTCAAACACCACAGGTGCTGATTTAGAGGGGGCCCGTCCCCCACCCTCTTTTTGCTACATATTTACAAGAAAAAATCCAAATTTGGCATCAAAATGGCTGAGTAGTTTGATTAATACATATGTGCACCCACCCCTTCCTCTTTTCGGAAATCCTGGATCCGCCACTGCATTACATAGAACGTACCACAGTTACACAAAATCAGAAAGTGTAACAGTCACACACTGTATAGAAAGTGCCACAGTCTCACAGTATTAGAAAATGTCACAGTCACACAGCATCAGAGAGTGTCATAGTCATACAGCATCAGAATGTGTCATAGTCACACACTATAGATAGAAAGTGCTACAGTCACACAGCGTCAGAAAGAGTTAAACACCCATACTATATATAAAGTGCCACAGTCACACAACATTAGAATGTGTCAAAGTCACATACTATTGGAAAGTGCCACAGTCACACAACATTAGAAAGTGTCAAAGTCACACAGCATCAGAAAGTGTCACAGTCACACAACATCAGAAAGTGTCACAGTCACATACTATATATATAAAGTGCCACAATCACACAACATTAGAAAGTGTCACAGTCACATACTATATAGAAAGTGTCACAGTCACACAACATCAGAAAGAGTCACAGTCACACAGCATCAGAAAGAGTCACAGTCACATACCATATAGAAAGTGTCACAGTCACATACTATGTAGAAAGTGTCACAGTCACACAACATCAGAAAGTGTCACAGTCACATACTATATAGAAAGTGTCACAGTCACATACTATATAGAAAGTGTCACAGTCACACAACATCAGAAAGTGTCACAGTCACATACTATATAGAAAGTGTCACAGTCACATACTATATAGAAAGTGTCACAGTCACATACTATATAGAAAGTGTCACAGTCACACAACATCAGAAAGTGTCACAGTCACATACTATATATAAAGTGTCACAGTCACACAACATTAGAAAGTGTCACAGTCACACAACAGCAGAAAGTGTCACAGTCACATACTATATATAAAGTGTCACAGTCACATACTATATAGAAAGTGTCACAGTCACACAGCATCAGAAAATGTAACAGTCACATACTATATAGAAAGTGTCACAGTCACACAACATCAGAAAGTGTCAGTCACATACTATATAGAAAGTGCCACAGTCACACAACATCAGAAAGTGTCACAGTCACATACTATATAGAAAGTGTCACAGTCACACAACATCAGAAAGTGTCACAGTCACATACTATATAGAAAGTGTCACAGTCACACAACATCAGAAAGTGTCACCGTCACATACTATATAGAAAGTGCCACAGTCACACAACATCAGAAAGTGTCACCGTCACATACTATATAGAAAGTGCCACAGTCACACAACATCAGAAAGTGTTACAGTCACATACTATATAGAAAGTGTCACAGTCACACAACATCAGAAAGTGTCACCGTCACATACTATATAGAAAGTGCCACAGTCACACAACATCAGAAAGTGTTACAGTCACATACTATATAGAAAGTGCCACAGTCACACAATATCAGAAAGTGTCACAGTCACACAGAATCAGAAAAAGGGTATAATTACACTTAAGAGAGACTTTTCATTGCGAACTTTAATAAATCGCGAGCTTAAATAACGAATTTCGTCAATGGTTTGCGTTAGTAGACGATAATACAAGGCCTTGGCATTGTCAAGATTATGTACTTGATAATGTACCTGATAATGTACTTATTATATACTTTTTTCTGTACCTGATAATGTACTTATTATATACTTTATTCTGTACCTGATAATGTACTTATTATATATATATTTTTTTCTGTACCTGATAATGTACTTATTATATACTTTTTTCTGTACCTGATAATGTACTTATTATATACTTTTTTCTGTACCTGATAATGTACTTATTATATACTTTTTTCTGTACCTGCATATGCCATTTAGTATGAATAATAACGTGGATAAGAAGGTCCAGGCGTGTCGATAGGCTCTGAAACACCAAAATCAGTATATATAGCTTAAAAATGATACGTTTACCAACACATTAACATACATGTAGTCATATTGTACTAATGAAAAGCCAAATTAAACGTAATCATCTTCCAAAAATGATAGAACCTTGTCATTTTCTTCGACATTTCTGTAATGAAAAACTCATTGCTTTATTTATGAATATACATGCATAAAGTTGGACATTAAATTCTTCCAAATCTCATCATTGAATATGAAAGAATTACCAATATACAACTCATTTGTTAGTGACTGTGTATGCAGTTATATTTAGAGCTAGTCCGAAAAGTGAGACCCAAGTGAGATTTGGGTCTGAATTCATCATACAACAGAAAAAAATGCCCGTAGCAAGCTATTCTAAACATACTTTAGCCACATTTTTCCAGATTTAGATATTTGGACCATGTTAAATTTCAGTTTGAATGAAATAGGAGGAAATTCGGTGAAAGAATAATAAAGAGCACTTGCTACAGGACTTATGTCGATCTTTCTGAAATGAAGGAATAAAAGTAATGATGTAAACAAATGAATGGCAATGCGAATTGTGAATAACGAAAAGTTTCCCTTTTTTAAATAATTTCCGTCGATTCCCTCTGTGGGAGGAATTCAGACCCAAGTGTTTATGCTTGGGTCTGACTTAGAGCATACATTAGTGTCCCTCAGTGCAGTGATACTTGCGGAACTAGCATATATCAGTGTTACCCAGTGCAGTAATACTTTAGATGCTATACTTACGGCATTGGCATGTGTTAGGTGTCCAGTAGGGCTTGGGAGCATATATGTTTGGTAGACACTGGTGGTTCGCGGGACAACCATAGTGATAACCATCATTACTAAACTGTAGAAATACAAAACTATAATGAACAGGGCAAAAAAAAAATAATAGAAATTTAAAAATCATAAATAATAATAATAATAACAACAACAACAACAATAATAATAATAATAATAATAATAATAATAATAATAATAATAATAATAATAATAATAATAATAATAGTAATATTTATATTAATAATAATAATATTTATTATAATAATAATTAACAATAATAATAAATAATAATAATAATAATAGTAGTAGTAGTAGAAGTAGCATTAGTAGTATTAGTAGTAGTAGTAGTAGTAGTTCCAGTAGTAGTAGTAGTAGTAGGAGGAGGAGGAGGAGGAGGAGCAGTAGTAAGGTATCAAGACAATGAATAGCAGTTTTATGAAGGAAACATAATGAAAAAATAAACAAAAAAAAATGGTAAGCGGCATCGAAAACTTTAGATACGAAGATAAGCTTGTTCGTGCTTTATTATTTTTTAAGATGATAAGGATGTATTATATCCTTTCGTTACTATGGCAATGGATAATGGGTGTAAAACGAGGAACTTACCCAATATTGGCAACACAGTTTATTGCATTCTGAAATACAACCAAATATATTTCTATGAAGTTTTGAAAAGACGAATGACTGTAATCAATTATGATCCCAATACTCAGACCTGACGCGTTTTGATATAGGGTGAAACTTTACTGGAAGCCTCGTGAGAAGACAAAAGAAAGACAGATTTTCTGGATGAACTTCTTATCTAAGCGTACCTGTGTTAATCAGGGCCTTAGAGAAGTACCAAACATACACGTTACCGGTAAATTCGCATGTAATAAATGATAAATGAAGGAACGTATTTAACAACATACAGCTATCTCTCTCTCTCTCTCTTTCTCTGTCTCACCGAAAGGTAATTGTAAACTTCATACCGTAAGGTCCACAAGTTCCACGTTTGATCCATTTCCCTCGAGCATCAGTACCTATGACCATTACCATGGCGACCACCAGCGTAAGCAGCAATACTCTCATGACTGACGCTTCTGTAAAGTATAATATGTTTACGCCACATCTAGATTATTTTCCTCCTGTAGTGGCGGCACCTGTCTGGTGCATGACCTTATAAGTTTACACGGCACGTGACCTCTGTTAGGGGCCATAGAGGATGATAAAACACGTTGGGTAATCTTGCAACGCAAAAGCGAATGTTCTGAATAAAAAATCGGACGAGAACTTCCTATTGTGATTAGCGGGAATTTTAACTGTCGCCTGGAAAGGTAGGTGTACGGTCTTTATAAAGACTTCAATGGTAACTTGAAGTTAACTTAAGAAAAGGGGAATGTGGTGCAGCGTATCATTGTCTAGCTATTAGATTTCGTAAGACCTTGGAATGAAATCAATGTACATGAAAAGTAATTACGATCAGCAAGAAAACAGATAACGAACAGTTTAGAAACATGATGAAAATATTTTTATTCTTATTGTTAGATAACAATACAGGAAGTCATATTCCAAATTATGATTTCTTTTATTATTATTTTGTTGGGGTTTTTTTTTTTTCGGTTTTTTCGTTTTTTTTTTTTTTTTTTTTTTTGTTTTTGTTTTGTTTTTTTTTTTTATTTTATTTTTATAATGCTTTTATAACGAAAAATATAATTCCAAAGCGTTCATGATACATTGAGGTGTCATAGTGACAGAGAGTACCGGTTATTTCCTATTCTACTTTGTTGTTCTAACCCACTTTTCTGACATTCTACTCTTTATATATAAAACGGCGATGCAACTCAAATGTTTGATCATTTCGACTTCTTTTTGAACTTGCGATATTTTTTACAAATCCGATATAAGCCCTGCTGGTGAGGAATACATAGCCGTATTACCCTAAACAGGTGTACAATACATATCACTACTCTGTCAATTCAATAATTTCGCACATAGACTAAATTCTTATTTAACAGATTAACCCCAATAAAGATTAAATGATGATAAAGTTTTAAGACACCTTCATTTACTACATATATATTATTCTGCGAAATCTTTTGTTAAGTCTATGTAACGAGTTTTCAGATGGAATTGAAATGAAAATACTTACCGAAATAAAATCCGGAAACAGCGACGTGAACTCTCGGACAATGTCGACAAGGTTAGTAACACTTGTATATCAAAAATTTTATATACATACACAACATACTCAGTCATAATGGATCACCAGTAAACAGTACAAGATTGGCTGTATAGCTTGGCGTTAGCTTCATAACTCACAGAAATAGTCAATCATCTCAAGGTTTATCTTTTCATCTGAATAACAGATAGTGAAATACACAAAGTAGTCTAAGAAAAAGGAGAATCACTGGGACCTTGTACATATACAATGACGTGTATAAATCATATAATGATGGCTCTCTTAGATGAAAAATGTATTTCATGTAAATTCATGTTCAGTTATTCAGATTCAGATTCTTCATTTCTCATTAACCAATGAATACATTAGTATTGAGACAACATATATACAAATATACACAGTATGAATATATAAAGTGTTTAGACATAGTTATAGGTTAATATGTATGCAAACAAATTTCAGAAATAGTAAATGCTACCAAGTCAAGTTTCAGGAGCTAAGCTTTTGAATATAATCTTAATAAAATTACAAAGTTTTCGTAGGACAATGACATTTTTGATTGTATTAAGGATTTTAATTTTAATGAGTTTGGATTTATTCTGTAATATCTATCAATGAAACGGCATCTGTTATGTATATGATACGTACAGTTAAGAAGGTAATGGAATTCATCACCAATTTCATCGGGATTGCATAAAAAACATTTACGAAAATGTCTGTCAATCCCATGCCATCTGCCAGTTTCAATCGGCAAACGGTGATTACTGGTACGGAATTTACACAAATTTAGACGATTATTATCACCAAGGATATCTAAGTAATTTTCAAAACAAAATTCGTCTTTAAACATTCAATAAAATATACCTTTACTCGAGTTATATATATATATCACTTTTCCAAGTCTGTTGGTATTGGTCTTTCAATCTTTGCTTAATTGCAAAATGTAGCCATTTACAGTTGATAACAGTATAGTCAAAACAGGAAAATATATTACTAAAACCACACAAATCAAGAATATTTTTATGCTAGATAACCATCATAGATTTCTGAAAAAGAAGGCGATATAATATGAGATCTTATTATTTTCATTGAAAGCGACATTAGACCAATAATTGACCATTCTAGATTTGACATGTATAGATAATGGATAAATACCCAACTCTCCATATACCATAAAACTTGGCGTAGTACGTTTCACATTTAACAATAGTTTACAAAATTTAAGATGTACATACTTCACATCGATATAATAAAATAGGTTTTACAATTTTATCAAATAAATCATATTGACAACTTATAGATAACTTATGCATACGCCCTTTCTTTAATACACTATACTTGGTTTTCAAACCTTTCTGAGCATTTGACTTTAATGTGTTTTAAAAATTTCCATTTCTAGTAAAAGTTACACCCAAGTAAGTAAAATCTTTTACACTGTCAATGTTTTCATCATTAAATGTAAAAATAAGCCAGGGTTGTCGCCCTTTCGAGAAAACCAATACTTTCGTTTTATTTACATTTAACTTTTAATTTCCAATTATCACAATATTCTTTAAAAACATTCAATTCTGTTTGAAGGTCCTTTGCTGATTCAGCAAACAAGACTGTATCATCAGCACAGTTACGTTTTCTTCAGGACAAGACTCCATCTTAAATGATAGATCTCTCACTTTATATCGATATTTGATAAAAACAAATCTGATTTACTGACATCCCAGTTTTTGATGAAGGTTTTCTGATGTGTAGAATCACGTTCATTTACCGTATTCGTTGCTATATTCTGTGTATGAACTTTTAACATTAAAGATAATAGACAATGTACATCTGATTTCAAATTATCAAACTCTAAAACGTCAAAAGATGTTATATACCTCAACACAATACAATAATCAACAACGCTTTTGTTTTTACAAGTAAAAAGTGATGAATTTGTACCATATGATCAAATCATTTCCTTTACAGAAGTCCAAAAGCATGTTTCCAAAATCATTTTTCTTTACATCTTCAATTAAATCTCTTCACAGGGGTATTCAATTCACACAATTCATTTAAACCATTTGGAAATTTTACATTATTTAAGAATGTATGACAATCATTGGATTCTATGAAATCATTTTCACAAGCAGTTCTAGCATTGAAATCACCAATAAAACACACATTATTTGATGTTGCAATGCGTAGATATTCATTTTCGATTTCACCTAATGGGTCATCATTACAGTATAATTTAGAGCCCTCTGGCGGTATGTATACCATTCTATTAATAAGATCTTCGTCACACCTCAATAACTTTTTGCTAATTTTAACCCACAATACATACTGGCTCTCACTATCAACAACATGGATGAAATCCGAGAGCTCCCTTCGGAACCCCAACACTATACCTCCAGATTTTCTTTTATATGTTTTAGATCTATTTTTCATTTTCATAACAAAACCTGGTATATTCGGTGTGTCTAGATTATCAGTTTTTGATTCAATAAAACACAAGATATCAGTTATTTACGAAATCAACAAAATCCGGATATTCACATCGTTTCGTAAGACCACAAACATTTAAAGATTTGTGTCAATAGAAGTGTCACTGATATTGTCCGTCTGTTGTGTGGATAGGGAATGCGTAGCTCCTGCCTCATCCTATGCCCTCTCGGGGGTGGAGTGAAAGCGCCCCCTCTTGTTCGGACGCGACACGGACTAGCTAGGAGGGGTGGATACTGCGGCGTCTTTCATATCAACTAGCGAACCGTTCACATAGTGCTTGTCCTTCACTAAAGCTACTTTGCTATTCTCACATGATGGGGTACAATGATTTCCTCCTCTCTTCAATTTCATAGGGGAACTGTTCAGATATCCAGAATGGCTTTCTTTTCAAGTTTTTCGATGAGCGTTTGATGGTCTGGATATCGCTATTGTAGATAAACCGGGCAAGAATAGGCCTTGGTTTACTACCCTGCTTCCTTTTCTCTCCCATTCTATGTACATTTGCTACAGATATTTAGTGTTCGATTTTCAGTTCTTTCTTTACAAAAGTTTTTAGTTTTTCCTCTTTCATCTTCTCTTATTCCACTGAAAATTAAGTTGTACCTCATTGATCTGCACTGTGCATCTAGCATTTTCCCCTTTAGTTTTTCGTTCTCTTCGTGTAATTTCTGTATTTCTAATTTTATCGATTTCATTTCTTTATACTCATTTTTCACATTTGTCATTTTCTTCTGTAGCAGGAAGGTTGAAAAATCATTGGCCAGACCGGGACTCGAACCCAGGACCTTCCGCTAACAAGACGGATGCTCTACCAACTGAGCTATCTGGGCCGATGTCCCAGTCTGCCACACACCTCCCCTGCCAATTTGAGGTTTCCCCGAAACCTCACACCAAGTCCTCCTCTCACAGTGACATACAACCTCTGCCAACTGATGAGAGTTGGTGGAACCTCCAAACTGTAGCAGGAAGGTTGAAAAATCATTGGCCAGACCGGGACTCGAACCCAGGACCTTCCGCTAAGAAGGCGGATGCTCTACCAACTGAGCTATCTGGGCCGATGTCCCAGTCTGCCACACTTCGATATGCCCTCCGCTTTCTTTTTCAAATCGTCAAATAGGTCACTTGTGCCTTATAGATCATTTTCTACACCACCCACTCGTGTTCGAATATTCATTATATCTTTTTCTACACTTACAATCCTGTTATCCATGGAAACCAGCTTTTCATTGATGGTAATCATAGCAGCTTTTGTTTCAAATGTATTGTTTTCAATTGTCGAAAGTCTACAATCCATTTTACTCATAAGCAACAAAACGTTTTTAATTAATTCCGAAGTTTCTGGATTATTTGATGTTTCATTTGTTTCAGTTTCAAACGATACAGTTCTACATTCCGACAACAATGTTGAGGATTCCTTACTAACCTCTTGGTTGCATTCCTTTGCCGCCATGATATTGCCCGAGGTAGTTTACAGTCCAAACAAGGAAGGAATACATATATCTCCAAAACACAAATTTCATCACAATTTTTTTAACGAATGGGGCACACGAGCAACGATTATTCTCCAAAACATCATTTTTCGCAATTTTAAAGCATAGATCCAATATATTACTTCGTTTTATTCAATTTTAAAATCTCTGAAAAATACACGTTTACCTGTCGTGAACACTACTCACTACTAAGATTTTGGAGACACTAATTGTGCAAGATCCATCCGTGATTTAAAAAGACACCGTTACACGAGACATGATCCGTCCGTGCGTATGTTGCATTTCTTGTGACAGCAATGTATTTCTTTAAGTTTGTTTTATCACTGTACTTTCTCATTTTGATCTATCATTATAACTATTGTCTCTGTATGACATACAATGCATTACCTGCTTACGATATACATGCTCCACGTTCTCTCTTCCCCACAATTCTCATTATATTTATTGTATGTCTGAACGTTTACTTTGTATTTCGTTTGAGAAAGAGCCTCCCCCTCGACAAACCTGATAAAAGTTGTTACAATGATGTTGTGAAGCTAATGTTAAGTCATCGTGGCCTGCCGTTCTATAGATTTTTTTAAAAGATTTTTCTACATACCCTGAGAAATCTGAGAAAACCGGACTATTGTCGGACTTTCTCTGAAGCTCGGTGTTCAGTCGTCCCAACTTCACACGAGCAACCGTCGGACGCACATACCACACTACGAGTTGGACGAGGTTCGAGCCCTTGATTTTCCGAGTTATACTCACAGCTTCGTCATACAGGCCATCGCGATGGCAGGTCATGCTTTTCTTATATAATAGGGGAGAGTGGGGTAAGTTGATCCCCGGGGTAAGTTAAGCCACCCCCTATGTATTCTTCCTAGGGTGTATCAGCTGGAAGGTGGCGCCATCTTTTCAATCATTGCTCTTCAACTTCCTGTCACGTGTAATAGATTAGCCTTCAAATGCAAAGGACTTTGCACTGAATCTCAAGAAACATTTTTGGATTCAAAAAGTGAAAATCTCAAAAACAGGTAAGTGAGTTTCTTACATATTAACCATTGAGAATAACATATATATAGGGTTAACTGTACCATATGATGGCTTAAACTTTTGTTCTGTCACCAATGCATGTTGATATAATCTACCATGTGCTTTTCATTGCTAAAGTGAACTTGAATACTTAGGGTTGCTATGGGGCAAGATGTGCCACAGTATATGGGGTATGTTGAGACATGGCTCAACTTACCCCAAAATATTTACAAGTCAAATTTTAATCAAAATATGTTCAGCGATAGTCAATCAATAATAAAATATTAATAAAATATTAATCAATGCATTTCCAGCATATAAATTTTAATGTAACTTTTGTTTTTCAGGTGAAAATGCGCAACTATAAACGAAAAACACAAAGAGGTAATACCCCAGAGGATGTTTTGAAACGAGCTGCAGCAGAAATTGAAAACGGGGGTAAGATAAGAAGTGTAGCGAGAGACTACAACATAGATCGTATGACCCTAAAACGTTTCATTAATAAACGAAAGAACAATCCAAATGCAGTAACAGGATATAAAGCTGTCGCAGAAAAGCAGTCTGTGTTCTCACTAGAAACTGAAAAGGACTTGGCAGATCATATCAAACATTTAGCTGATATGTTCCATGGATTGTCGTTAGAAAAATGTGGTCGTCTACCTTATGAACTTGCAATCCGGAACAACCTCAAAATGCCTTCTAATTGGGAAGATAACAAAAAGGCGGGCGTCGACTGGTGGCTTGGCTTCAAGACGCGACATACAGTAAAATACATAGTCCGAATGTCAGACACGGACATTGAGCTGAAGTAAGAGATTTGATCATTTTGACATTCATATGAATACTTCTAAATAATAAAACTTATCTATATAAACATATATAAATAGCAAATTATTTTTAACATTATTTCTCTTCTTTTGTTATGGAAGCAGTTCTCTAAGAGTTTTTGTTTTGGAAATTAATTAACACATTAAAATGAGAGTTGTATGAAGTATAGGATTTTTTCAGACCAAACTTCTATGGTTGTTGCTGACAATTCGAATGAGTACAGAAAAAAGGTAGTGTGAAAAAGTAATATTAATAACGTGTATTATTGTACATTTTGTTTGCAGTATATGATTTCTTACAATTCAAATAATAATTAAGGATAAGAAGTTTGGAATTTATTATTATTTCAAGTAACATAATGCAGATGTTACATGGAAAGAAGATGCGACTGTCTTGTTACCATCATCTAAATGCTTAATAAATAACATAAAACTGGATAGAGAATATGTACAGACAGAAATACATGTAACATTTTGACACTTATGATGACGAATCGTAACTACTGACGCACAAAACATTAAGTAACAGTATGGCAATAGAGACAAAATATAATAAGAAATATAAAACAAGAATGTTGTATGTTTATCACAAAATAGCACTTTGTAGCTGTATACGAGCATGTTGATTTTGATATAAAATACATAAAACTGGATGTGATGAGGAAAACACTGGTGCCACTCCACGTTTCCACCTCTGCATCCCTCTATGCAAACATTTATTCAATTACGTGCTTGCCATTACATTAATAATTTGTTAAAACTAACACTAAATTCTTATGTTAATTTATTTAATAATAATCTTCAAACGACATGTAACCATGACGATTGTGCTGGTGTGTTACGCCATATACTTTGTCCTTCTGTAAATGTCCATAGACAGAATACACGGGCCTCCGATACTGTGACGTCATATAATTTGAGAAGGGGTAGAGATTATCGTCACGTGGTATGTTAAGGCGGTTAATGCCACGTGCCCGCGTAGTTTCTGTGCTGGGTTTACCCTGGATTAGGTAAGATTTAGATATAGGCCAATCTTTGCCTTCTTTCGTCCAGCGGGGTACGGCCGAGGTCCCCATATTATACTGCCAGGGTTGGTTACACGGTTCGTGGCGGTCCACGAGTTTAGGGAGTTCTTCTCTCCTCAGCATCGGATAACCCGCGTCGTACCATTTGTCAGACCAGTGCTGAAATAAATTAGATAATTTTAGTGTGCAAAATATTCTTTAATAAATGAGTATGTTCGTTGTTTATTGGGACCGGTTTTCGATGTTTCAATCTAAAACACGATAACCTTGTTGGGTTCGAGCACGAGACCCGTCACCCCCGAGAACGAGTCCCAGTTGGCTTTGAGCACGAGACCCCTCACCTTCGAGAACGAGCCTCCTATGGGGGTTCAAACACGAGACCACTCACCTCCGACAACAAAGTCCCTGTGGGGTTCGAGCATAGGACCCCTCACCTTCCAGAACGAGTCCCCTGTGGGCTCGAGCTCGAGACCCCACACTTCCGAGAACGAGGTCCCTGTGGGGTTCGAGCACGAGACCCCTAACCTCCGAGAACGAGTCTTCTGTGGGGTTCCAGCACGAGATCTCTCACCAAGAACAAGTCCACTGTGCGTTTCGAGCACGAGACCCCTCACCTCCGAGAACGAGTCCCCTGTGGGATTCGAAAACGAGACGTCTCACTTCCGAAAAGAGTCCCCTGTGTGACCGATTGAGCCACGTTGGCCCAAATACAATGAAGAGATTGTACAACAACTGTGGTTTGGCATTAATTCCGCGTACTATTTATAGTGTTCGAATGCATGATATTCAATACGAGTCACTTCTCTTTCCGCCACCATGGAGGTATATGGCTGAACATTTGTACATAAATCATCCAAATTATGTTACACATTTCTCCAAATTCAGGATGCTTCGTGAATTTTTGCAATTCTTAAACAATTAAACAAATGTTAAAGTATTTTCAAAGGATTTTAAATATAGATAATTTTCTCTCCCCCCCCCCAAAAAAAAAACACCCCAAAAAAGATAAATAAATAGTGTAAAAAGGAAAATATAAAGTATGTTATCATTCCAACTTAAATAATGACAGAAAAAGAAATGTGTACACCACTTAATGATATAAAAGTGCGTTCCTACTGTTCACCATTTTTCACTTAACCACTCATGTCCCAGTTAATCCACATTTAATGACAAATAGTTTACTCTCATAAACTGGTAACAGTAGAGAATGTATAGTAATATATATACAAGCACATTAATCAGGGTGCACAAGCTGTTTACAATATAAAATACAATATATATCACTCAACCCGGAGAACCAAGTCTCTCTACAATACATACATTCTGCACTGTCAGTACATGGTAACAGTTAATGAAGTTCTTCGCCAAGCATGAAATACAAATCCTGTCTCCTCGTGATTTTTTACTCATTTTCCTACTTTATTATTGGTCATTATGTATTGCAGATTCCAAATTTACAACTCTAATTGTTAATTCTATGAGTGCAATTTAATTAAATAATTCTCTAATGCTCAATAATGCTGAATTCACTCCGATATTTAATACATGGGGGTTTTTTCTTTCTTTCCTTTGTAACAACATTTTAAAAACTTAAAAAATGCGTATACCGTCTCGGAAAGTGTGATCTCGTAATAAACAAACATTACCTGGTGTGAGAGTTTACCCAGATCTCGTTGACCGATGACCTTCGTGTATTTGTCAGGGGATTCTCGTCTGAAATAGAATTATATTAATCATAACTATCAGTAAAAGTGATTTTTAAAAAATATCTGGAACAAGTATACTTTTGGAGCAAGAGTAAAGCTACGCAGTGGATGAATGGCCGGAGGAAATTTACCCTATTCGTTTTATTTGGAGCAATTTCGGTGAAGATAGTACCTGCTGTCAATGATGAACATTTGTGGATCTTGGAAATCAGGGGTGAGGCAGCCCAGGGAGATAGCGTCTTCTGTTTGGCTATCCAAACCCGCCATGAATACCTACCTGACAATATCTTTATATCCACTTATTAGGTTATTGTGGTCTAACATTGTAAAGAAAACGTCATAGTTACAGAACAGCTGGTTATTTATTTCACTTGATAAAAGTTAAGTGGTCGAAAATTTGTGCAAAGATCGTCATATTTCTTTTCAAGTACTGAGATTTTTATCTCATCATTTTCCAAGAATTGGGCCACTCCTGTCATGTCAAATATACCATTATACTCTTCTTTTTACATATAATCACACAACTCGAAATTCTGCCTAGTGGTATCGCGTCCGACTCCTGATCGGGAGGCCGGGGTTCGAGTCCCGCTCTGGTCATGCCGGTGTTCTGTCTTTCGGATAAGACAGTAAAAACCGAGGCCCCGTTTCGTGGTATGCATGGCATGTTAAAGATCCTTCACTGCTTCGGGTAGGTCCGTTGCAAATGTCAAAATTTGTATGCCCCGCGCATCAGGAAGATACCGTCACCATATACGTGAAATGTTCGTGGTGTGACGCAAAACAAAAATCAATCAATCACTTATGCATAGCAAACATAGTAATGCCATTGGTACTCACTGTTGAAAATATATAAAATCGAATGAAATCAGATTCATGTTGTTAGATTGAATACTAACATATATATCTTATGTTAAGTTCTCACGAATGGCATTGCTTAATGATACTGGTACGATAGGATCTAGGATAGCCTTGGAATAAAACGGATCTTCTGACACAAAATGTGTAAATAGATATAAAATTAATGAATTCTGTTTAGCGTGACGTGCACGTACCGAGATGAAGTAAAGCGAATGTGATCGCGAGACATACTACTGCATAATCGAAAAGAAAGCTCGGTTACAATATAGACAATTTCTGGTCTGCATCTGTATGTAGGATTTTTTTTTCTGTAAATGTCCAAAAAAGTGACAAAACAGTCATTTACTATATCTGCACTATTAGGACTAATATCAGTTTGTAAAACAAAAGCAAAACTTGCCTTTTCACGGGAAACTCAACGTAGCGTGGAACTCGCTGTAGCATGGCTGACGAATTGCTAGCTAGCGATTACTATGACGTCATAAACACATATCTCTGCTGTAACGTCTCTTACAGCCTCATTCTGGGCAGAGTATGGAAGATTTCACCGTCTTTATGACTTTTTGTGACAGTGTTCTCCATATTATTATAACCAATGCACTAAGTTAAGAGAGATTACACTGTATCCTGCGGTGGTTAGTGGCGGAGGATACCACACAGATAAGGAAGAGGGTTTGGACAGGTCACCGACTGACATTTACTAAGACGACAGAAATTCTCGCCACTGACCATCGAAAACAGATAAAGCAGATGTTGATACCCACATGATCTGCTTCCTATGCCTATGTAACAAGCTTCTTACCAATCAATGTACGTAGTCGAAGTTCTGACGTCGTCATCATTAAGAAGTCATAAAGATCTAATCTTGTCTTATTACATCTATATAGTGGTTTCACTTTATTGATACAATCGTTACTTCAATTTTCCACGACACCTTTAACAGCAATAAAACAGAGCAAGGTGACAAAGTAAAGATGCGGTTATATTGGGGGCTTTGTGTCGCGTGCTTTAAACACCTCTGAAATGTTACCTGTAAGAAGGTAAGAGTAAACAAGGCGATAATATGGTAGTTTATGTATCATTAAAGGTGATGAAGTGGCTGACGACAGCTAGATCTTGATGGCGACAGGGTTTTAATACTTGATCTTTGACTCTGAACAGCTCATTCATAAACAATTAATCAACTCTTGAAAGAAGCCGTCACAGTTCACTGAATGTAACTATTCCGATTATTGCCATCACTAAGAACCCAAACAAGGAGAAGGAGGACGAGAGGGGACTTTATCTCAACTCAGCCATGAGGGTCTGGTGAGTAGGGAATCATGGTGTCATACTAACACATGATTCATTTCAAATCATATCGAAAGGAGATAAATGAAGTGGAAAGCTCCTCTTGATACATCGAACTCCATGCTGGGCTGCAATTCAGGAAACATTCAAAGAAGGGTCCATCGATCAAGTTTACCAGAAGAGTAGTGTTTTTCAACATCCATTTGAACAATGAATGAAATCATATATATACATCTGGTATTACCCACAACTTACCCCCCCCCCCCCTTTCCGTTTTTATTTCCATGTTCTTTCACCTTAATAAAAGTTTGTAAACATTTACCTGAACATTTCCTGTGAGCTTGGGTATTTCGGTACTGTCGGTGGATAGTTAACATGATAAGGGTATCTATCCTGTTTTCCGTTAAAGAACAAAGTATCTGCCATAGCCATGATTGTAATTCTTTTATAGATCTCGGTCGTTCAATGGATTAAGATGGTCGCTTACAACACCGCCTCGCAGGTGCCCGTTCTGGAGTATTTTAAATCTTTACAATTTGCAATTTAAGAAAATGTATTGTAATATAACTAAAATAAGTTGCTCGATTTAAATGCAAACGAATAATCTTCTCGTCCCATTGTAGATTTTAAATCGTCTTTTTTCTCGACGATATAAGGACCCAGTCTGGTAACTAGGAAGCGCGCTTGTAAACGTTACTACGGACTACTATTGAAAAATCAATACCGCTTATATCCTTAACATAGATAAATAAACCATTTACATCCCTACAGACATATTCTAACACTTACACTGCGATAAACTCTTCTCCTAAATTACATTATTTTGATATAAACGTCATATACCCTTTGAAAATTCATTTATAGATTTGTCATTTTCACTCTTTGATGCTTGTGGCCTTACTACATAGGGGGACTATCAACAATGGCAGCGGCACACCAGTTCCTGTCAACCCCAGCTAAACTACCTAAACAATGGTACGTACAGTTTATATGTATAACCTATTTTAAACGTTAACTTACACTTTATAATGCTACAGGTATAGATTGTTATATAGTCAAACAATCAGCTGTTACACCCACATTTTTTTTTTTTGTGCAATTACGGATGCTAGAAATGGACATGGTCTCGGTTTTTCTTTTTTGTGCATCACGGATGCTAGAAATGGACATGGTCGTGGTTCTTCTTTGAAGGAAGGCTGCTTTCGTAAGGCGCAATAGTGTGAATATTATGCCAGTGGCGAATTTAGAGGCCCCTCCCCCACCCCCTTTCGCCACATATTTACAGGTAAAACTTCAAACTTCATATTTGGCATCCAAAATGGCTAGGTAGTTTGGTTAATATACTTCGGTGATAACGGATACATTTAGCATGTATTAACCGCTCACATCCATCGGAAAACACTTAACAGTTCATACTGCTTCTCCAAGGTGTACAAGTATCAAAAGCAAACTGGTAAGCAATGTCCCCAAACTGGATAAAGGTAACACCAGTGTACCTAAACTGGAATAGGGTATAGTTGTAAAAAATGTTGGTCTAGGTATTTTAAGCTAACCCCCCCCCCCCCCCCCCCGCTCAAAAACAAAAACAATCGCGCGTATGTGTGTGTAAAAAAGGGGTTTTAGACATGAAGTTTGAAAAAGGGAGAAAGAGGAAATATATTATGAGGCAAGGGAGAGTAATTTCCCCTGCTCAGTGTTCATGTATAGTTGTATAAGAGACAGTATGCATGAGTAATATTTCTTTTCTTTCCTATCTCTCTCTCATCTGAAATGGGCAGTGGCGGATTTAGAGGGGGGAGGGCCCCCTTTTTGCCACAGATTTACAAGTAAAAATCCAGATTTGGCACCAAAACTGACTAAGTAGTTTGGCTAATACACATGTGCGCCCCCCCCCCTTTTTTTGGAAATCCTGGTTCCCCAACTGATGGAGATATCAGAAGGGTATATATATATATACAAGTAAATACAAGTATATATATGGTATGATAGAAAAAATTCTCGAGCCGATATTCTTTGATACAATAAAGAAGTATAAAACCCCAATGAAACCATTATTCAATTATATTGAACGTATTTAGTAGAGAGAGTAGTACATGTATTTCAAAGCTTTTGATTAGACACGGAATTCGCCGTTAAAATGTGATTGGTTACCGGTATACAAACTGCAAAAATGGAGAAAACTGGATAGAGCAGTGATCTATGTAGGAAGAGGGACGACTCTTGAGAAAATTTGTGAGGACGTCGTGAAAAGTTTTGGGAAGGAGTCACCTTTTGTACTGTTAAAAATGCTGAATTTAAAAGGGGAAGGAGAGCAATGGTCTGGACGTCCACGGGGACTACCACAGACAAAAACGTCGATGCTGTGACAGAAGGCGAAACCTACGAGATACATTCAGAGAAGAGGCCATAAGTTATGCACCGTCCATTTGATATTCTGGAGATGCGCGGGGGGGCTGGGTTTATCTGAAAAAAAAAATCTTTCCCTGATTTTGACTAAAAAAATCTTGCCAAGTGACACAGTAAAAAAAATAATCTGTCTTCGATAGTGTAATATAAACTAATTCTTTAAAATACACAGGTGTTAAAACTATTTGAAGCGTATACTGTACTTAAAACTGCCCTCCGATATTACAGCTTCACTGTCCAATTTTCATACATATCGGACAGCACCGGTCAGGTGTAAACTCATTGGACAATATTTTTATTTTTTGCTCTGCTGACTCTCCTTTAAAAAGTCACATGTCCTAAATGCCCTAAGGCTGAGTAAAAAATAATCTGGCCGGGATAAAAAAAAAACACAGGCCATCCATAGATGATCAACTGGACGGTGTCTTACAGGGTTTTCAATCCACTTAACTAGGATCTTAGGAATGTCTAAAGTATTAGCTAGATAGGTCCCTAGAATGTCGAAGGTCTAGGCTAGATAGGTACCTAGAATATCTAAGGTTTAGGCTAGACAGGTCCCTAGAATGTCTTAAGTCTAGGATGGATAGATCCATAGAATGTCTAAAGTCTAGGCTAGATAGGTCCCTAGAATGTCGAAGGTCTAGGCTAGATAGGTCCCTAGAATGTCGAAGGTCTAGGCTAGATAGGTCCCTAGAATGTCGAAGGTCTAGGCTAGATGGTCCCTAGAATGTCTAAAGTCTAGGCTAGATAGGTCCCTAGTATGTCTAAAGTCTAGGATAGATAGGTCCCTAGAATGTCTAAAGTCTAGGCTAGATAGGTCCCTAGAATGTCTAAAGTCTAGGCTAGATAGGTCCCTAGAATGTCGAAGGTCTAGGCCAGATAGGTCCCTAGAATGCCGAAGGTCTTGGCTAGATAGGTCCCTAGAATGCCGAAGGTCTTGGCTAGATAGGTCCCTAGAATGTCTAAAGTCTAGGCTAGATAGGTCCCTAGAATGTCGAAGGTCTAGGCCAGATAGGTCCCTAGAATGTCGAAGGTCTAGGCTAGATAGGTCCTTAGAATGTCTAAAGTCTAGGCTAGATAGGTCCCTAGAATGTCTGAAGCCTAGGCTAGATAGGTCCATAGACTATCTAAAGTCTCATCTACATCTCTATAATGTTGACTGAAGATCAAGAGAGAAACACGCATGATTTTGTTTCGCTATGAGGATGACCATGAGGATTTTATGGGTCGAGTTGTCACTCAGGGTAAAACTTGGGTTCACAATTTGACCATACACCTATGAAACATGCAGTGTATTCACCCTTTCTTACTCCATCCTAAACTTCAAGAGCGTTTCTAAGCTGGTAAAGTCATGGCCTTTTTCTTTTTGGACAATCAAAAAATAATCGTGATTGATTTTCTTGAGGAAGGCCGCACTATAAAGAGACTGTGAGAAGAGGAAAGCTAACCAGAGGTGTTCTGCCCATGTTGGACAATGTTCACACTTTCCGAGTTGCAATGCAGCTTCAAGGTTCTTCCTCATCTCCAATATTCTGCAGATTTAAGCTCCATCTGACGTTTTCTGTTCCCAAAATTAAAATCTTATCTATGTTTTACCAGGTATACGTCCCTGGTTTTACGTAGGAAGAATTTTTAATACAATGCCGGCGTCATGCACGCTGTATATCAGTATTCGGGGACCAGAATGAGGCATTCTATTCTGAAGGGATTCAGAAACTGGAACAGAGAAAAAGTGCATCGAGTTGAAAGGAAATTATACTAAAATATGAGAGTTCTTCCAATCCTTGGTATTCCTAAGTGCATAGGGCCGAGAATTTCTTTTGTCTTATCTCATATAGATATTCTGTTAAGAACTTTTCATTTCTCATTATCATAGGAAACAATCTGATTAAAACCACATCTTTATTCCGCTTCTCTATTTGTGGCATTGCGGATAAAGATCCGGCGAAACTCCGTAAGGGGTCATGTTCTGGTGAACTCTGATTTTCAGCCAATCAGTGGATCGGCTACAAATTCCTAGGAATGAAACTAACATCCGCAGCGTCCGTGACCCACAAGGTAGTTTTTGAACAGTGTTTAACGTATTGCGTCACTATCACGTGCCTAGCCGAGTCATTGATTGGCTTTGGGAAATAACGGTTTCGGTGACTGTAGCGTCATCAGAGTTCACCAGAACATGACCCTTTACGGAGTTTCGCCAGATCTTTATCCACAATGGGACAAATAGTGAAGCGGAATAAAGATATGGTTTTAATCAGATTGCATAGGAAAGTTTGTATCTTCATAGAGCGCACCGCATAAACCATTTTACTTTCAAAGAAAAATTAACTCAGTATTCGCAATATTTCGGTCTGCTGAATTTTTCATATATCGGTTATGAAATATGATGGATATTACATAACTTAAGCCACCAATACCAATAAAATTCACTAGAATAAGGTCAGGAGACCGAAATATTGTGAATACTGAGTTAATTGTTCTTTGTTTTATGACACTTCCCTTCGGAGGACTAATAAGATATTTTACTTTCTGTGCAAAGGATTTATAAATGAGCTATCCTTATCAGATTTATTATTTTACAGGCAACCCAAGTTACACGAGTGGTCGGTATACCACTCCAGCCATCCAGATGTTGGTCAGGTAAGTTACATGAGTGGTCTGTATACCACTCAAGCCATCCAGATGTTGGTCAGGTAAGTTACACGAGTGGTCTGTATACCACTCCAGCCATCCAGATGTTGGTCAGGTAAGTTACATGAGTGGTCTGTATACCACTCCAGCCATCCAGATGTTGGTCAGGTAAGTTACATGAGTGGTCTGTATACCACTCGAGCCATCCAGATGTTGGGCAGGTAAGTTACATGAGTGGTCGGTATACCACTCCAGCCATCCAGATGTTGGGCAGGTAAGTTACACGAGTGGTCTGTATACCACTCAAGCCGTCCAGATCTTGGGCAGGTAAGTTACATGAGTGGTCTGTATACCACTCCAGCCATCCAGATGTTGGGCAGGTAAGTTACACGAGTGGTCGGTATACCACTCCAGCCATCCAGATGTTGGTCAGGTAAGTTACACGAGTGGTCGGTATACCACTCCAGCCATCCAGATGTTGGTCAGGTAAGTTACACGAGTGGTCTGTATACCACTCCATCCAGATGTTGGTCAGGTAAGTTACATGAGTGGTTTGTATACCACCCCAGCCATCCAGATGTTGGGCAATCAAGAGAGGTTACCAAACAGAAACATTCTAATATAGTCACAAATATCGAAAATTAAAAAAAACAGATAAACTTATTGGAAATAAAATGGTAACGGGCATTAATGGAGACATATATTATCTCATTTACAATGTTCTTCAGAACAAAATTTGAATGCTTAAATATTTTGAGATATTTTTCTTCTAGTAAAATAAAAACAAACTTTCATGACTACTAGCTTTATCAGCAGACTTGAAAACCTAGCTTAGCACAGATAGATCTATTAATCATTAACATTGATGCCGATGTAGAGGACAAGGTAATCTTATATGGAACACAAATGATTTAAGAGCAAGGAGACTCTATGGAATACAGGCAGCTGATAAGTCATATTTAATTGTATTTGAATGTTATCCAGTATAATTTCTTTTCAGTGACAAGGTACCCTTCTTCTATATTTTATCTTTGACCTGTACATTGAATTCACCGACTTGTTTTATAGGCAGGCTGGAGGAAGTGGAGTGGAGAACATCCTGACTGGTATGCCAGAAGGTCAACATCCACACATACAGACTGGTACAACAGGGAGAGAGATACCATCAGAAGAGGTAAGTACTGTACTGATCACCTGTAAATGGTACAAGTACTGTACTGATTACCTTTAAATGGTAAATGTACTGTACTGATTGCCTGTAAATGGTATAAGTACTGTAGTGATCACCTGTAAATGGAACAAGTACTGTAATGATTACCTGTAAATGGTATAAGTACTGTATGGCTTACCTGTAAATGGTATAAGTACTGTAGTGATCACCTGTAAAATGATGTAAGTACTGTACAGATTACCTGTAAATGGTAAATGTACTGTACTGATTGCTTGTAAACGGTATAAGTACTGTACTGATCATTTTAAGTGATATAAACACACTACTGATAATATGACCACTTTATACTGAT
This sequence comes from Pteria penguin, assembly GCA_035048485.1. Lineage (NCBI taxonomy): Eukaryota > Metazoa > Mollusca > Bivalvia > Pterioida > Pteriidae > Pteria > Pteria penguin. The sequence goes on along the minus strand of CM068590.1, from coordinate 40,127,381 downwards.
CGCTGACAAGTGATATGAACATTCTTCTGATCATCTACATGTAATATGAGCACTTTATATGGATCACTTATAAGTGATATGAGCATTCTATTGATCATCTACATGTAATATGAGCACTTTATACTGATCACTTATAAGTGATATGAGTATTCTATTGATCATCTACATGTAATATGAGCACTTTATACTGATCACTTATAAGTGACATGAGCAATCTATTGATCATCTACATGTAATATGAGCACTTTATATGGATCACTTAGAAGTGATATGAGCAATCTATTGATCATCTACATGTAATATGAGCACTTTGTACTGATCACTTATAAGTGATATGAGCATTCTATTGATCATCTACATGTAATATGAGCACTTTATACTGATCACTTATAAGTGATATGAGCATTCTATTGATCATCTACATGTAATATGAGCACTTTATACTGATCACTTATAAGTGGTATGAGCATTCTATTGATCATCTACATGTAATATGAGCACTTTATATGGATCACTTATAAGTGGTATGAGCATTCTATTGATCATCTACATGTAATATGAGCACTTTATACTGATCACTTATAAGTGATATGAGCATTCTATTGATCATCTACATGTAATATGAGCACTTTATACTGATCACTTATAAGTGACATGAGCAATCTATTGATCATCTACATGTAATATGAGCACTTTATACTGATCACTTATAAGTGATATGAGCATTCTATTGATCATCTACATGTAATATGAGCACTTTATACTGATCACTTATAAGTGGTATGAGCATTCTATTGATCATCTACATGTAATATGAGCACTTTATATGGATCACTTATAAGTGGTATGAGCATTCTATTGATCATCTACATGTAATATGAGCACTTTATACTGATCACTTATAAGTGATATGAGCATTCTATTGATCATCTACATGTAATATGAGCACTTTATACTGATCACTTATAAGTGATATGAGCATTCTATTGATCATCTACATGTAATATGAGCACTTTATACTGATCACTTATAAGTGATATGAGCATTCTATTGATCATCTACATGTAATATGAGCACTTTATATGGATCACTTATAAGTGATACGAGTATACTTATGATCGTCTACATTCAATATGAGCACTTTAATGATCATTTATAAATAAGGGAGATGAGTATTCTATTGCAGATCAGTAGGTGATATTGATCATCAATACATGATATATCAATGTGCTATGTTGCAACAGTGCTATGTTAAACATTCTTTCCATGTCTGTCTGTGGCAAAATTGTTGAGATTAAGGTCAGAATAGGATAAATTAATATATGCTGACAGGGTAAACAAAACATAAACCAAAACAAGGATCATTTTCTGAGTAGTGGCTTGAGTTTATATCAACAGCCTACAGACCAGAAAAAGCCCTGTGATTGTGGGGCATAAAAGAAAAGCAAAAAGAAGTCTATGGAAAATCAACACACAATTCTATATAGACATCCTCCGGCAAAATATAAATAAATATGTCATAGGACATCAATGAGTCAATGCAGCCCATTTAAGCTAAACTTTAATAATGATTGACCAGAATGTCTCAACTCAGTCTCACATCTGTAGTGAGAAAGTAGGAAATTGTATAAATCAATTTGTTAATTTTGCGGATTTTACATTTGCCAATAAATTTCAAATATTAATTTTTCAGTTGATTATAAGAATGTGAACTGGCATTATGAGAGACCATCAAAGCCGACTAGCCGAATCCACGACGATTTCATACCGCGCAATAATGAAGTGATCATGAAGGATGTGATACCACATATGCCTCATAACAAATCTTATCACGGTAGCTTCAGCTATCCTAAACCCTACCCCATGGAAATTCCTTATCCAAAATGGGGAATATATGCCCCACCTAATTACGATCAGCCTGTCCGATTTGACCACTTCCCACCTATTAAATACAATGGATATTGATCAACATATCTAGTCTTGTAGCCGTATAGGAAAGTTTTGCATTTCAATACAATGTAATCATGCTGCAAATTTATATGGAAAATAAGAATGAATAGGGAAATTTATATTTCTTTCTCAAGGAGTAGACCCAAGACACTTGGTGGTATAAATTGACCACAATTATCACTGCAATGTTAAATAATAATTAATGTACAAATTTCTACAAAATTTTATGCCATCAATGAATTTTCTTGTAACTGTACCATAAGCTATAGAGTAACAAACTGAGTTATCCACCTTTACAATCAATTTTGAGTGTTATTTTTCTTTATGAATGCCATTATCCACCAAAGATATACATCACTGTTTCATGGTATCTACTAAATCTAGCATTGGTTTCTGTTGATAATAAAGTAAAACTTCATGTTATCCATGCGAGTGTTCCATATTCTGGTTATTTATAAACCTATTTATTGGGTTAGGTATTGCGAGTGCTGTTCTATATACACATTTACATTGTGATGTTGTGCGATACAGTTCTGTATTTTGTTTACAACATTGTGCTATAAAAAGTGCTGAATTCTTTAACACTATACACAAATTTTTCGGGAGCAGAATGACTTTATACCACATGTAAAACTTAAATGAACTTTCAAAACAAAACCAGAGGAATAAAATAGACCCACATTTCTGAAACAAAACATTTTAACATATCTATTTACCTTTTATATTAGATCTAGTACATGACTTTTAGACTTTTATTGTGTATCTACTTTAATATATCTGCCTACATATCATAATATAGTATGTTTAGTTGATAAAATTCATTATTAATATATTTCTTCTTTACTGTTTACAAAGTAATTTATTTTTGTTTACTTTTTGTTACTTTTGTCATATATGTTAGTTGTTACTGGGGTATACAATAAAGGTGTTGCATGTTATCTGATAATGAACAGAAATCTGCAACATACCTACAGAACTTTATGTGATAAATCTAAGAGATATGATATATTTATCATTGATTATCTTTTACTTAAGGTAAGAACAAAACAGTTTCTTACTAGAAATGTCTTTGTGCTTTGTATAAATTTGCTTTACAAGTTCAAAACATACTCTTTACGCCTACAGAACGAAAGCAATGATGCTAAACTAGGACCCAGAAGTACTGAACATCTGTTTTCACTGGTATATATTCTTTGCTTGTTGTGATATCACGTGATTATATGTATAACAAGGCCAGCAATATACTGGTTTATTTATTAGAAAAGTTGGATTTTTCTTTAAATGACAATGTAGGACAAAAATGTCATGAGAGGTAATTAGATCTTCTCCTATACAAGTAAGTACATTTAAGATCAGATCCAGGTACATGTGCGGCACTACTTGGTAACATTTATTACATTTCACTTCTTTACATTAGTAGCTATTAACCATACTCACATTGTTGATTTAGTAAAACTACAACATGTGAACATCCTGTTTGTATGAACTGTAATATAAGCAATAGTGTATATTGGTTTAATGTGATATCAGATCTATGTAATGTTTGTGAGATAGATACACATGCTGTCTGTAGCGTATACCTCAAACTTACATAACTGGGTTACTGTATAATACATAGTATATGTCTATTACTTCAAGTACACATCAAATATCTACATATGCCAGAGATCTCTTCATGAATTTCGACTTTTCTTCACAAAATTGAGAGATTTCAGCATCATGTTTTGATATATGTTTATTGATAAAATATTGATGCTTTTTTCCACAGCTTATTTAATAAACAAAATATGTAAATCAAAGCAAATGTTGGTTTTCTTTGCAATCAAACAATGAGTTTGACTCATAATTTATGCCTGTGAATTTTTCTGATTCTGAATTCTACATGTATTGCATTCATCAGAAACCTCAACAAGAAGATATTCAGAAAATCTATCCACAATATAGTAAGAAATTCTTTACTGAAATACAGGTCTTAAGAAGTTCAGCACAGCAAAACCTGCTTAAACATACTCAAGTGAACTTTCACCAACACTTTAATGAACTATCTTAATTTATTTTTATTCTGAACTCTTCAGCTCTGTCTCTGATACTTGCCCTCTGCAATCCTGGTTACTGAATGACACAGTACATTGTGCAAGGCACAAACAGCTTACTTCTGAATATAAAGTTTTGAAATTTCAACATCCAAATTTTCCTTCTTCAATTAAGAGAATTCCCATCTCTCCCTCTCCAAGGGATCATCTCCAAACAAAAAGTCATCTTCCTCATCATAATCTTCATCATACTCATTCCAGCCATAGTCATCATCATACTCTGCTCCTGCTGCCAGACCAACAATATCAGTTAGTGATGGAGGACTTTGATCATCAAGGTCATCATCATTGTCTTCTTCTCCATCAGAGTGTTCTACAATAAAACAATCAAAACCTCTGAAAATCTGAGAGGACGAGCAATCATCTGAATAAAAGTTTGTAACAGGACTACATAACAAAATCCTAACGACTTCAGTGACCAAGTGAACTAAAGTATTACACTGGACCTGGCTTTAGCCTTATGTCCATTCGGTCTGGGTTTAATACTTGGCCTGGACAAGGAAGAAGGATCAGCATACTTGCTGAATACTTTTAATATATGCTGGCTACCACCACTAATGTGTAATATTCCTGGTGTAGCAATGAACATCATTTTCAAGACTGGCATGACCAAATGTATGGCAAGTTTTCTCGTAATTGATGGATTGATGGTGAGAAGATGTAATAGCCATGGAGATATTGAAAGTGAAAGGAAAACAAAAAGGCAACCATCTTAATCAAAGATCTAATAATATGGAGCAAGTACAAATCAAAGCAAATTTCTGACTTCAGAAAATCAAGTAGTTATTTTAGCCTTAAAAGCTTTGCTGAGATAATTCTGAATAACACATGTACTTAATAAATAACACATGTACTTAATAAATAACACATGTACTTAATAAATAACCTTGAAACAATCAAGATTTCAAATCTTCATTAAAATTTCTAGATATGTGAGCTGAATAAAACAAACAAATAGTGTCAAGACATTAACTATAATATGTAAGGTCATAATGCCATTTTTCCTTCAAGAAATGTGATGAAAGATGTTTCCTATTAGAGATATGAAATATCCAAATTACCACAAGCAAATTCAGAGAATTGTGGTCACCCACTTTCGGGGTTCTATCATTAAAGTACATTGAAATAGGTCAAAGGTCACAGTCAAGGTCACATGGTAAAAGATTTTGGTACCAACACACATGCCAAATATAAAAGTCGTACAGTTAAAAAGTTAAAACCAAGGTTAAAGTTTTTGTGACAGATGAATGAGATTTAATGTCCCCACGCTTTCGCAAAAAGCAGGGGACAATTACAAGATCAACAAGAGCAATGTCAAGCAGCAAAATCTATGGTACTAAACTGAACTTGACTTTTGGACTGCAAAATCAAGAGATCTTCCTCTCATTATACTTAAGCTATGTGTGAAGTAAGAACCCAATTGGGCCAAAACTGTGACTATGCTCCCTGCAATGTTGTTGTGAGGGGATAGAGCTAGATAGATATAACCTCAGTTACATATATTACAGCTGTCAGATTATCACGTTTTAGATCAACACACAGGTAAGGAAATCGATAAATCCTTGCCACTTGCTATTTTGGGTTGGGAATGGGGCAAAATTCAGTTCCCTACAACTGGGTAGAAAATTCCTGGAGATGTCACCTTCAGGTAAAATGATTTCTCTGTCCACTCTCAGATTCCGCTGGGACCAGTCTTGTAAGCAAAGTTCTATCTTGTCTGTATTGATTGTTTCCTGTATGGTATCTAGGTCAACACTTGTACCTATAAATAGAAATTATGGCAAAAATGGGTCAATTCTTCCTATTAGATTTGTACCGAAAACAGGATAGCTTGAGGTCCTACCACAAGTTCCATATCGTTCGTTAAAAGATGTTTCCTACACTAATTTTTTTGCTTTTGCATAGGTCTACTGTCAATTAAATTTTGTTAATTCATAACAAATGAGACTTTTCAGTATTTCTAGTTAAATCCAGTAAACTGAATATGTCCTTCAGCATCCATTTAAGCTACAGAAATCCTCTTGTGAGGATAATCTTACCACCAAAGTTTAGGACTATTTTCTGCTGAACATTTTCTTTCAATGAAATCTCGTTCAAAAATTCTTTCACAGATCTATTTGTAATGTCAAAAACTCCACTGACATCCACTAGCTGTAGATTGGAACAGTAAGTAGCTAGTTCACAAATACCTAAAGATACAAAAGAGGAGGCAATCACCTAATTTACTACAATAGTGACAACCAAAGTTCAGTTATTAAGAGTATGCATTTAAGTATCATTCACTATAAGCTGATTTCTTTTGCCATAAATGATCAATATAAATTGAGTATATACATCATTGTCCCACATCAGCAGAGGCAACTAAGCTCAGTTTGTTTTCTAAAAATTCAACTCTATTCTCTGCCCAAACCAGTTTTTGAAAAGTGATTTTGTTGTCTGTATTTGCAACTGACAGAACGGACAATTCTGAGCTAGAAATAACAAATAGCTGGAGATTGATTGATTATTGTTTTACATTGCTATATTTCACATATATGGTGACAGCATCTGCCTGATGCATTGCATAGAAATTTCTACCTTTGCAACAGACCCATCCGATGCAGTAAGGGATCTTTTATGTGCCACGCCTACCGGTTTCTACTGTCTCATCCGAAAGACAGAACACAAGTGTGCTCAGGGTGGGAATCAAACTTGGTACCTCTTAGTCACAAATCAAGCAGCTCATCCACTAGGTCACACCAGCTTCAAACAACTGGAGATATATCGTTTTGTGCCACAATAAAATCCTTGCTGTACTGGTCAATAAAATTCATCAGTGACCTACTTGTGTTGACCTCTTTGAGTGATATTTCAATTGTTAATACAACTCTGTTTATATCGCTCCACAGTACATGACCTGCAATGTGCTATCTTTTCAAAAGATAATACACACATATACCTATCATTTCAAACTGAAATTGTTGAGATTCACTTTAAAAATCTTCATTTTTTGTCAACAGCATAACCATCATATGATAGATGTCATTTATCAAAAGCACAGATAGATAGCACCAGCATGAAACATTAGTCATTTTTGTAACACTGTATCCTTTAATTACCTTGCTTTTTTTAATTTTTTAGTTTAGATGCAAACTGCAAGTAAGATGAAAAAATGTTTCATTTCCCTTAAGCTTGAGATTCTAATTGACAAAATGTTTGAAGATTTACATGTCTATGCAGTCTCCATATACTTACTTTCATCCGTAATGTCAGAACAAGCTCGAGCAATGAACTGCTGCAGGATTCCCCTCCTGGCTAAAGCTTTTATACCCTCATCTCCTCCTATCTGGTGATAAAGTAAGGTAACATGCTGATCTGCATATCTACATGCATGTATCAAAGTAAAACAATAGACCAAACCATAGATGAACTAGATCTGCCTTAAGGGGACAAATACCCCATGCAGCAACAAAAGCTGAAGCATTCAATAATTTATCCCAACATATATCACTGGTATAAGAGTAATGGATGTCCCACTTGTACATTTTGAGAAACTTACTTTGTTAAGTTTCTTGACAAGACAGACAGGATAATACATATATACCCAAAACTTTTCATTTGTGGGGGATGTAATTAGCCAAGAGATCACCTCTGGAGCACATTTAGACATGAATATAGATACAATTTTGTAGATACTGATAATGAAACTATACGTTCCACATTTAAGTTTGGATGAGATGTACATGAAATTCAACATACTAGCACAGTATTTGACTGATATGCATTTCGAGGGTTTCATTGTGTAAAATGTATTTAAGAGAAGAAAAAACGAGAAATCTATCAACATGTAGTCATTTAATTTTTAGGAAGTAACCATTAAACTCGGCCATCTGCACGTTATGGTTAGCTAGTTTTCTACACCCAGAAATGGTTAAATTTGTTACTTTGTATACTAAATGAGGGACTTTATATACAAGACACCTGGTACTATATATAACACACCTGGTAACCATGGTGATAGAAGATATTCTAGTCACCTAATAATTAAAGTTGATATTGAAGTGGGTCAGGTGAGAGCAGGAGCAGGGGTGAGACACACCAACACCTGGTAACCATAGTGATCAAAGGAGATACGCTAGTTACCTTATGATTATAGCCGATATTGAGGTAGGGCAGGAGCGGAGGTGAGACACACCCACACCTGGTAACCATGGTGATAGGAGATACTCTAGTTACCTTATGATTATAGCTGATATTGAGGTGGGTTAGGTGAGGGCAGGAACGAAGGTGAGACACACCCACACCTGGTAACCATGGTGATAGGAGATACTCTAGTTACCTTATGATTATAGCTGATATTGAGGTGGGTTAGGTGAGGGCAGGAACGAAGGTGAGACACACCCACACCTGGTAACCATGGTGATAAGAGATAGCCTAATTACCTTATGATTATAGCTGATATTGAGGTGGGTCAGGTGAGGGCAGGAACGGAGGTGAGACACACCCACATCTGATATGGCATGCTGACAACTGATATCCAGGTATCTGCAGAAAATACACATAATACAATGTTACCAATGATATTTTAATAAATATTTATAATATTAATAATACAGTAAAATTTATTCCTTAAAATTCTTAATACAAAAATTCCTTAGTTCCAATGTATCTTTGAAATATATACAATATATACCCAATTTAATTTAAATGTATGACACAGTATCCTTTTTGGAAATGAAGTGAAAACTATTCATGAATGATATAATAGTTGTTAGATAACTCTATAGACGATTGGGATAGAGATAACTCCATATACATATTGCTGTGAGCTCTAATGATTACATGGAACTCACCTTAGTTGCTGACATTTTTCCCCTATTGCTCTGAGTACTATATCACTGATGGCAGCATCAGATAACACTAAAGTTCTCTGAAAACAAGATGTATATTGTTAGTATTGAAATCAATGTTAGAACCTTGCAATGCACTGGAAAGGTTTTATTAGTAAAGTGTTATGCATGCCAAATATGAAGTATCCAACTCTTATAGTTCAAAAGCTACAACCAAAATTGAAGTGAGTAAAACAGACCAATAAATATATGCTTCCAATCTATAAACATAAAAATTGTCAAATATCATGTCAAGTTTGTAAGTGAATAGAATGGTATATTATTTGGACACTTTAGAGTAATTCATTTAAAATATCATGAAACATTCATCAGATGGCATTTTTTCTTTCATTTAAGTATCTTTTGGTAATTACTGATGTCATCATACTAAACACACAGACTTTCGCTCGGGATACTGCAGTCAAGCAGTCCTGCTACATGTCTGAGCCTTTGGCTCAGGTGAGCTAAAAACCCCTGAAACAAAACATTTTGTTGTCCCCTGTATCTGTCTGGTCACTTTACAATAAATGAGTTGTGCATTGTAGTGACTACTACCAGCATGCCAAGATAGATTTACCAGTTAAACATACTGAATGACCTGATTGATCAATAATTTTGACACACATAAGAATGCACTCTTTCTATAATAATCATGTTTACATGAAAAGCGGTCACAACGACTGCTTTATCACATGTAGCAGGACTGCTTGACTGCAGTATCCCGAGCGAACAAGAATAGCAAACATCACTTTCACACCACATTAACATTATGTTATATTAGTACTACATCCGTAGTGACTACTCCTCTTGTCATTATTATACTGCTTATATAGTTTCCATAAGATGTTGTTACTTACAATATTATCTGTAAGCAGGTTTACCAGGCCTGATGAACATGTTACTGAAAATATAGAAATAAGTTAAATATAATTAATAATAGCAAAAAGTATTCTTCACATCTTACTTCACAATTGGTCCTATTCATTTTTTTTTGCTTAAATTAATACTAGTAAAATTTACCAGTACAAGAAAACTGACAATGTCACAAAGGGCCCCCACTGCTTGACCTGGATTTGTAAATGCAAAATCAGTATGTTCCTTTAATCACTCTGCATTTGTATCTGAAATGTAAAACCTGCTGCTGCTTGACGATCTTTTGATTCATTGCATTACAAGTGAAGTGTTGACACAAATCATGACTCTTATGGGGCACCTGCATCCATGCAGGATCCTAAGTATATCAATTTAAGAAACAAATGATCAGCCAATAATGGCAATATGTGGCTGTGATACACTTAAATTTATATTGTAATAATAGTAATCAGTAAACTATTATGGCGTGAATCAAAAAGGGACCAGTCAGAGTAATGAAGGGCCCCCTTTTTGAATTTGACTTTCGACTCTGAAATCTAAGGGCATATTCAATGAAGACCAGTTGATGTAGGGCAAAAAAAAAAAAACAAAAACAAAACAACAATGTATCATTACCTCTTGGAATCCCATACATTTTCAAGTGCTCTAGATGTAATGACTGAAAAATAAAAATGAAATATATGTATGGATATTCTTGGTTAAAACAAAGTCATCCTTAGATACTGATAAATGGAGTTTACTCCATTCAGACTTCACTACATACAAAAGTCACCACATTGCAATTGTGGTGCAATGGGTGTTGAAAAAGGTTAAAGATATGAATCTATAAATTTGAAACCTTTATACATCAGAATGAAGCCTGCGCTGTATCTATACTATTATTATAGTGTATACTTACTGATATAGAATGAAGACATTTCTCTGTCAGGGCTAGACATTTTCCAATCTCTAGATGCTTTAATAGAGGGCAGGATTGACTTATGTTGTGTATTCCAGAATCCTTCAGCTGAAAAACAGTGTGACGCATGATGAATAGAAAGGGTGTATATGGTACATCAAATCATATAATGTAACAAGTATACCTCAATTCATCAGCAACTACATTATATCACCAAATCTTAAACATAAAAAGAAGTGGCATAACTGAAGAAACTGAACTTTCTGTCTTACTGAAAAGACCTCAAAGACACAGAGAATGATATGTCATTTATACTACACCTCACCTATGCATAAAACTTGTTATGTCCTGAACAAGAGTACAAATCTCACATGTGCACTGAACTTGCAATGTACTCAACTAGAGAATAAAACTCACCTATGCATAGAATTTCCTATAACCAGGACAAGAGTATAAATCTCACATATGCATTAAATTTGCCATGTTCAATATAAATCTAGCCTACACAAAGAACTTGCCATGTCCTGAACTAGAGTATAAGCCTCACTTATCATATGCACAAAACTTGCCATGTCCTGAACTAGAGCATAACCCTCACTTATCATATGCACAAAACTTGCCATGTCCTAAACTAGAGTATAAGCCTCACTTATCATATGCACAAAACTTGCCATTACCTGCACTAGAGCATAAGCCTCACTTATCATATGCACACAACTTTCAATGTCCTAAACTAGAGTATAAGCCTCACTTATCATATGCACACAACTTTCAATGTCCTAATCTAGAGTATAAACTTCACATAAACATTGAACCTGCCATTCACCTATGAACAGAATTGTCTTGTCCTAGAGTATAAACCTGATTAATGTATAGAACTTGCCATGTCCAGGGTCCAGCGCCATAAACTGAGAATATACTTAAGTCATAATTTCTTATTCTTCTGTTCATCAATGAAACAATAACTGGGATTTGGATTTTATTTAGTTTTATTCTACTGATAAATAGAATTAAACTATTCTATATGAAAATTTATTTGATCGTTTGATAATGGAATAAACTAAAATGAAATATTTGACTTAAGTATATTCTCAGTTTATGGCTCAGGACCCTGCACTTGATTATAAACATCACTTATTCATAGATGTCCTGCACTAGACTATAAATCTCACATATGTGTAGAACTAGTCATGTCTTGGACTATAATATAAGTATATAAGTCTTATCTATGCACAGACCTTGCCATGTCCCAGACCTTGCCATGTCCTAGACCTTGCCATGTCCTAGACTATAAAACTCACCTTTGCATGGAACTGCCACATCCTGAACTAGAGTATAAACCTCACCTATGCACGGAACTTACAAAGATGAAAGTGGATGACAATGAAAATGGCTGAAATCAGTCAGGGGTTGTGGGCTGCAGGTACCCTGAGTCAGGGCATAGGGGTGAATCCCCTCTGGGGGTCTATGGGGGCAATGCTTTCGGAAAATCCTGGCAATTGAGCCATTTCATAGACATATTTGGGGCATTCTGAGGACACATAATCTCAAAATGTGTAATGATTTTTTTACTTCTCAATCCTGAAAATGAAGAATATTAAACTGTACCATTTAAAAAAGCTTACACAAAATACTTATCATATTCACACATTTATATATTATGAAGGTGCTTGACAAAGACAGACAAAGACAAACATTTATTTAAAGTCGGTGCAGGTTTTACAAATCAGACAACACAAGCTCTAAAGAGCTTTTAACCGACATACAATTTTTTCATCAATCACACGGTGATATTTCAAGTAATACAAAAAACATTCTGTACATTTTAGTCAAGTTAGGAGAACAATGTTGCTTTCAATGCTCCACTGATGTAGGAGTTGTCACCCTTCGTACTTTTGATTTAGGAACCTAAATGATTAATACAAGTACTGTGACCTATGTAAACTGTAAACTTGTATCGAGTATTCAATGCTTGATTTTACATGTACCCCTTATAAGGATATACTGGTATAAATCGAAGGATTCCTGTAATGAGTTGATGAAGATAGCTTCACGAACATCACAGACAACCCTACCCACCACCTTCAAATTTTCTAACCAGATATACATTAATCTCAAAAATGACCAAATTCGCTGTGAAAAAGGCGGAAATCCACCAATCGGCTGAAATCTTTCATTTTTTAACCTATGATGTCATTAAGTATAAACTTCACCTTTGTATGGAATTGTCATGTACTATCATAATAGTATAAATCTCACCTATGCACAGAGCATATCATGCCCTAATTATAAATCTCACCAAATGCATAGACCTTGCAATGTTCTAGATATAAACCTCACCTATGTAATATAGACCATGCCATCTCCTAGAGTATAAACCTCACCTATGGACAGACCATGCCATGTCCTAGAGTATAAACCTCACCTATGGACAGACCTTGCCATGTCCTAGAGTATAAACCTCATCTATGGACAGACCATGCCATGTCCTAGAGTATAAACCTCACCTATGGATAGACCATGCCATGTCCTATAGTATAAACCTCACCTATGGACAGACCTTGCCATGTCCTAGAGTATAAACCTCACCTATGGATAGACCATGCCATCTCCTAGAGTATAAACCTCACCTAAGGACAGACCTCGCATGTCCTAGAGTATAAACCTCACCTATGGATAGACCATGCCATCTCCTACAGTATAAACCTCACCTATGGACAGACCTTGATATGTCCTAGAGTATAAACCTCACCTATGTAATATAGACCATGCCATGTCCTAGAGTATAAACCTCACCTATGGACAGACCATGCCATGTCCTAGAGTATAAACCTCACCTATGGATAGACCATGCCATCTCCTAGAGTATAAACCCCACCTATGGACAGACCTTGCCATGTCCTAGAGTATAAACCTCACCTATGGATAGATCATGCCATCTCCTAGAGTATAAACCTCACCTATGGATAGACCATGCCATGTCCTAGAGTATATACCTCACCTTCGGATAGACCATGCCATGTCCTAGAGTATAAACCTCACCTATGGATAGACCATGCCATGTCCTAGAGTATAAACCTCACCTATGGACAGACCTTGCCATGTCCTAGAGTATAAACCTCACCTATGGATAGACCATGCCATGTCCTAGAGTATAAACCTCACCTATGGATAGACCATGCCATGTCCTAGAGTATAAACCACACCTATGGATAGACCATGCCATGTCCTAGAGTATAAACCTCACCTATGGATAGACCATGCCATGTCCTAGAGTACAAACCTCACCTATGGATAGACCATGCCATCTCCTAGAGTATAAACCTCACCTATGGATAGACCATGCCATGACCTAGAGTATAAACTTCACCTATGGATAGACCATGCCATTTCCTAGAGTATAAAACTCACTTATACAAAGAACTTGCCATGTCCTAGAGTACATGTATAACCCACACCTATGCTTAGAATTGTCATGTTCTAGAGTATAAACTTTACTTTTTTAACAAATGTCCCGAACTAGAGTATAAACCTCATGTATGCATAACACTGGTTATGTCCTGGACTAAAATATAAATCCTCCCTAAGCATAAATATCCTGAACTAGAGTATAAACCTCACCTATACATAGAACTTGTCAATTGTCCTGGACAACTAGTTAACTAGTAGTATGAATAACTCTTAATCCTAATCTGCACACAGATTACCACTAATATTCTGGACTAACCATATACCCTCATCTTGATACAATCATTACAGATTATCAGCCATATTCTGGACTGTTAACCCTGATCTTCATACAATCATTGCAAATTACCAGCCATTTTCTGGACTGTTACCAAAAAATATTCTATACAAATGGAATTGTTCACTTTATATATGCATTGTACATAACTTGCTATCTTATACATGTATAGTCTTACCTTGATACAATCATTGAGTATTAGAGTCTGTATAGATGAACTTGTACCACTAAAACACTGAAAATTACAAGACTTTTATAATACAACCAAGAACTGAATACATGTAGGTATGTTGTTTCCAAGGTAACACATCAGAAATCGTTAAGGGAATAAAAAAAATGCTTTGTCCAGATGGTGCCCTGTCATATTTTATAGTTGTTTAATTTGAAGAAGTAAGCAACAGTTTTACAATGTAATTAGAAATGTATCATATCAAGAGACACAGGGTCAAATGTATCATATCAAGAAACACAAGGTCAAATGTACAATGAATTTACCTCCCCTGTCAGAGTCTGATTGTCTTGTAAGTTTAGAGAGTGTAAATCATGACAGTTCTTCAGTATCCAGGCAACTCTGGAAGGGAAAAAAACCATCAAACAGCAACAGTACATTGAAGATCATCATAATAAAGATGATATTGGAGATTTTGACTTTTCTTGTTTACTTCACAGGAAAAGTATTTTATTTATACAAGGTGACAGCATTCCCTTGATGCAATGCACAATTAAACTCCCTACCAATGCAACCAAAACACCCAAAGTAATTAGGGTATTTTAAAGTGCCAACATCTACCATAAAATGGGATCTTGGTTTTTACCATTTCATCCAAATAACAGGACATGAACAAGCTGTTGATGGGACTTGACAGGACAAGAACAAGCTGTTGTTGGGACTTGACAGGACATGAACAAGCTGTTGATGGGACTTGACCCCGAGACCTCTAGGTCAACAACCAAGCATGCTACAAAATGAACTACACTGGCAATGTGTCAAAGATCTCACACAAGCATGACACCTGCACTGACATAATACCATGATCTAAAGCCAAGGTAAGCACCTTCAGTAGCATTATCAGAGTTTATACTGAAGTGATCTGTTAATAGGAAATCAATTTGTTGACTTTCACTTTATGACTGTTGAATAAGTGGTTGACTTACCCTTTATGACTGTTGAGTAAGTGGCTGACTTACCCTTTATGACTGTTGAGTAAGTGGCTGACTTACCCTTTGTCCTTGACATGACAGGCTTTCTGCAAGTTAATCACCTGTAATAAACCATGTCTCAGTGAATATGAATACACTGTCTAGTAATATACATACAACTTGTTTGTTATCTTTGGGCTAGTATAGTAACTACAAGAGACCCAAGTGGATACAAGTCACTCACCTTAGCACTTCTGAGCACAATTGACACCCCCCCCCCTCCAACCCACTCTCCCTCTTCATTTCTGTTTTAATATAAAAAAATTGCTAAAATATTCTTTCACTTGCTTTTGCTTACCTATTCATTTCCCTTGATCTGTTCACATACAAAATTAATATATACAAATATCTATAATATTCCTATCTAAAATGGGAAAATCAAAGAAATCATGTAAAAATGCTTAAAACTTCAAAAAGTTTGAAACCTAATACAATATTAGACTTTTTAAAAGGCCTGTTTAGATTACTCTGATGCATTCAGTTTATTGATATATGCAGTCATTGTAAATATGAAGTTTTCCAAAAAAGGGTACTCTCTAGAACAATGCTATCCCACCTTAGATCCTCCCTATAACAGATCTGGCTGAAAAACAACAACAATGCTTCTGAACAGGAAGTGTAACTACCGGGGAAGTAACAGCTAACAACCGATGTTCGGCAAATAAAAGCATGGCTATGAAAATACTTTACTATAGCCCCGCCTCATGTGAGCTCAAAATATTAGCATATAAAATGTTCTTTACGATTCACTGCTCACAAAATACAAGTCTATAGGTAGAGGTTTAAGAAAGCACACAATAAAATTGTTTGAATGTCCCACTTTAAGCTTTTAAACCCTGATGATGTAATACCCCATTTCAAATAAGTAACGATATCCTTTCTTGAGAAGTCTGTGTTTGTAGGGTGATATATTCCATGTTTAAACTATTGCCATAAAAATACTAAGAAACATAACAAGTGATTAAACAGTATCTTTCATTGTACATATAATGGAATGGTCAAATCACTTTTTCAAAGGTCAATTCTAAGTAAAAGTGACCCATCGACTCCAAAATTTCTGGTACCATTTGTGTATCGAAGCACTCCGTCTTCCTATCAACTGTCTATAGTGGGCATTTGTAAATATTTTCTCAAAATCAATAAAACAAGATGGATAATATTAGTTATCAAGAGGATAATAAATCTTTACACAAGTAATATAATCAATTTTCATCTTTTATCTGCCCACCTGATTATGTCAAGAGGATACTAAATCTTTACACAATCAATGTTCATTTCCTATTTGCCCACTTGATTATGTCTTGACTGTAAATTACCTCACTAAACCAGAATTCTTCAGAAGGAAGAACAATGGTCTAATTTAAAAAAGGGAAAAACACAAACATATGTTCAAAATATCTAGCTCAAGAAAACAGTTTGCCATCTAAGAGCTTAGATTAGCTTGATACTTTTCTGATTCCCCATCAAGGTATCATAAAACCTTTACCTTCAGGGTTGTGCACTTTTCAGAAAGACCTTTCAGTGAAATGTCAGTTACTGCTACACCAGAGAGATCTAAATTCTCGAGCCTGGGACACGTTTCTCCTGAACAGACAGATAATACATATAATTAATGGCAATGGACATAAATGACTGTTACATGTAATACAATTAACTCTCAATAACTTGAACTCAAGTAAACCAGGTAAGACAGTTCAAATCAAGCAGAGTTCGAGTTATGGATGTATACTAATGACAATAAATTGAGATCAGCACTTAAATGTAGTTTGAAGTAGCCGGAAAGTTTGAGTTATCAGTGTTTCGAGTAAATAAGAGTCAGTTGTATATATGTACAAATTATGTATGGTGCATGTGCCTATCAACTCTAACAGAATTTTTTTTCAAAATAAAAGACTTGTATCTCTCATTTTACCTTTCTTTATACCTTCTGTAAAAGTTTCTATGTTCCAACTCCCTTATGGTATAAATACTATAAAATAGTGTTCTTATGAAAGTGTGCTGCTTTTAAGACAGTTAAAACATATGGACAGACTGATAGATGCCAGACATAAACAGGAATGGACAGACTGATAGATGCCAGACATAAACAGGAATGGAAAAAATGAAAGAAAGCATAAATCCTGCTTGTTACAATGCATTACATGTCATACAATAACACTTTTCAGAAACCCCATGAGTCATTTTTACATACCAATGACCTCTACAGAAATATCTGTTAAGAGTCGTGGAGAAGCAGATAAGTCCAGACTTGTTAGATACTGACCACATCTGTGCAATAAGCTGCCCAACATGACATCTGTTAGACCTGTAACACAAGGATCAAATCAATGATGAAATGAAAATATCCATAGCTTGACACTGAATAACCAAGTTACTATCTTTCCAACTTCAAGAAAACTACTTCTGAGCCACCAAATACTGAACAACCAACCTAGATGGTTAAAGGTCAATTATCATTAAGAGGTTGTTCCTCTTCCATAAAGAGAAAATTAGTTCCACTCTCACAATATATATTTACCTTGAAATCTTTTGAAAACATTGTTGAAATGAAGGCTAGATATCTGACTCCATGATAGTTTGGCTGCCTCTCTCCACTGAGTACACACTCTCTCTACTCTCACACGATCTCTTAACGACAGGAAGGTGAAGACATGACACAAGGCATCATTAGTAAGGGAAACTTGTTGATGTGTATTAACACTGTGAATTATATGCTCTTGTTGATATGCTCTATTATCACTAGTAAGGGGCACCTGTTGGTTAGCTCTACAATCGCTTGTGACGGACACCTGTAGATGAAAAAACCATTCTTACACATCTACATGTATGTTATTATCATCTTAAATGTACCCTTCCATTATGTTAAAGCAATAGTTGTTACATTATATGCATAAATTTTCAAATGCACATTTTCAAACAGGAAGAAAGTTGAAGATGTCTTTATAATGTACTTGCTGAGACATCATTTGGTACACCACATTATCTGCTACTCAATAATATTTAAATTATGATGTCTGTGTTGGCCTCATCACCCCTTCTCAAGATCATCTACACATTAAGGTTAATTCTGCAAATGTATTAGTAAAATGTTTGACTTTGTAGCAATTAGTAAGAAGCTGAACAAGAGCATGCCTAGTGTGGCATAATACGCCCATTGCTTAGTTTGAAGGGATGAAATTTGAAAGTATGAAAACATTCCCCACTTTGCCAACAATTCTGTAAAACATTATTCAAATCTGTGCAATGGGTAAAAAGTTATGGATCTGACAAAGATTTACCAATTCTGTGAAATATTACTCAAATCTATGAAAGGGGTAAAAAGTTATGGTACACACAAATATTCACCCATCATATACATTGTGACTGTGACCTTGCAGACATAACTTTGGTTCAAACACAGACACACCCTTAGCTCTGGGCAGCAATTCTGTGAAGTATTATTCAAATCCATGTTAGAAATAAAGAGTTATGGCCCGAACAAAAATTTACTCATCATATGCATTGTGACCTTGACCTTGTAGATATGACCTTTGAGTCAAGTCATGACACACCCTTGGGTCCTGGGCAACAAGTCTGTGAAATATTATTCAAATCCATTGTACGGTGTAAAAAATTATGGCCTGAACAAGAGTCTAACTGATATAAGCACTGTGAACTTGACCTTACTTATATGACCTTGAAAATCAATAAATTTATCCTCTAGTCATAAGAAGTAAATGTGCAAAGTTTAAAAGTTCTAGTATAAACAGTTTGGTCTGTACCCAAGTCCTTATTTACAAGTTGCATTCTCCAAAATTTGCTATTTTTGGGCCAAAAATGACCTTGCCATTTGACCTTGATATTGAAAATCAATACGGTTCGTCTTCATGCCATAACGAATAAGTACCAAGTTTGAAAGTCCTAGCCTAAAAGGTATGGTCTGTATCATGTTAACAAGGTGCGGACAGACCCACAACACCATACCATAATACATCCGTTTACAACAGGCATATAAAAATGGATTTTACAACTGGACAGAATCATGTAAATACACCATTACCATACACATGCTTCATTAAACTGGGCACATACCAGCAGAAAATTATTTCGTTACAAAGACCTACAATATTGGTATCATTTGTACCTTGCAGCACAGGGTCTTGACACAACAACTGACCCATACACACAGAGTGTAAGAGGTCCCTCTAACTATTTATACAGGTCAGGGGGTTGTGTCAAGCCCTGTGTCTTGCAGTATACTAGTACTATAGTACTCAATTATTATTACATGTATATTACTTTTACCTGTGAGTTACTTTCATCTTCCTCCCAGTTCTCTGTGGCTCTGATTGTATCTGATGGACATCTATGTGATATTTCATAACCTCTCTCTACAATGGTCACTCTCTTAGAAATCTCAGCTTCAGAGATTCTCAAAATTCTACAATTATTGATTGACAGTCATTTCTTCTTTATATAAGCAAATGATAATATTTACTCCTATCTTTAAAACATGACATCCTCAAGAATCTTACCTAAACATTCAACAATTGCTTGATTGATTTTTGTTTTACGTCACACCACGAATATTTCAGGCATATGGTGACGGCATCTTCCTGATGCGAGGCATACAAATTTTGACCTTTGCAACAGACCCACCCGAAGCAGTGAGGGATCTTTACTGTGCCATGCATACCATGACACGGGGCCTCGGTTTTTACTGTCTCATCCCAAAGACATGACACCGGCATGACCAGAGCTGGACTCGAACCCCGGCCTCCCGATCAGGAGTTTGACGCAATACCACTAGGCCACGCCGGCTTCTTCAACAACAAAGTGAAAGAAAGAAACTGACTGAATAGCTAGATTTGTCCTAGCACTAATACTCCTAGTGCATACCCAATGACCTTTACTTTGGTGGTATGACCTTTGTTCATAATTATGTAATTTTTCAAATTGGTTAAAACACAACAACATAATTAATTTTGATAACTACCAAAGCATTGTTTGTCTAGAAATATATCCCAAACAATTTTTAAGATTAGTTACCAATAACCTTGACTTTTATATGACTTTGGTCAAGGTGATGACATGCTTTTAGGTAAAAAGCAAAAATACAATGCAATATAATGGTGGTGTGAGCCAAGTAAATCTGAACATTCTCACTTCATCATCTTAATGTTTTACCATTTCATTTCCAAACACATCAACAACCGTGCCACTCTGGTCCTAACATATAATTTAGTAAAGCACCATGGTAATTTTTTTGTAATCAAGTATCATATGACCAAAACAACCTATAAATTCTGAGGAAAAATGTCAAACATTGTTATAAAATAGGGCACCACTGAACAGCACAAAATATGTCCACATTTTATTATCCTGGAAATCATACAAACTAATACTAAATATCTAATCTAATTGTGATAAATGTAGATTACATTTGATACTGGTAAAATAGTTCACTTTTCTTCTTCAACTGCTTGTAGGTTAATTGATCTTCCATACTCATCATTTCCCATGTTGACACCCCTTCTTTCATAAATACAACAACTATAACAATACCTAATATTGAGAAGATGTGGAAATTCTTGTTCAGTATCCACATCTTCATAATGTGATCTTTCTTTGTACCAAGTTTCACCTAAATCCAAAAGGGTTTAGGAGGAGCTGTGAAGGTAAGGTATTCTGCATAGAAAAATCTAAGAAACTCTAAGTCAAAGGGCCATAACTCTAGTACATTTTCTTGGACAACATTCCCCTTCAAATATGCTCATCGTGATAAAATGTTTTTTCTTTGTACTATATTTCATCAAAATCCCCCAAAGGGTTTAAGAGTAGTTGTTAAAACAAGGTATTTTGCATAAAAAAGTCCAAGGGCCATAACTTTTGTAATTTTGTTTTGGACAGCATTCCTATATGCACATCTTTATAGAATGTTCTTACTTTGTACCAAGTTTCATTAAAATCACCCAAAAGGTTTAAGAGAAGTTGCAAAGACAAGGTATTTTAAGAAAATCTAAGTCCAAGGGCCATAACTCCTGTAATTTCTTTTGGACAGCATTCCCCTTCCAATATGCACATCTTCATATGATGTTCTTTGTAGCAAGTTTCATACAAATCCTCCAAGGGTGTAGGAGGAGTTGCAAAGACAAGATAAGTGGGATAGATGGACAACAGCGGTATAGCATAATACACTCACATTTTATGTGGGGTGTATAAAGATATGACGCATTGAAACGCATAAGAAAAATGGGTCAGATAAGGAATTTTCATTTCAGTTTCCCAGCCTAAAGTGACCATTACCTCATACTATGACCTTGGTTTCAAAGTCATGACACATCACTTTTCCTGTCAAGTACAATCTTATTCTACCAAAGCATATAGAATTATCACCCAAACTACTGTTTGAGATGGACAGACGAATGAGAAAGAAATGGAATACCCCGTCACTTTTAAAGTTTGGATATATACTAACAGATGCCAGAAAGTTCAGTCTAGCTTAGCCATCCAAGCCCATGCCCTGTGTCTTAAAGCAAAACATATGATACTCAAGCATTTTTAAAATCTGAGGAGTGTACATACCTCCCATCTAATTCTAGCTCTGTTTCTGTGGCATTGATAGCCTTCACTGCCTCATGTCTACTACTGAATTTGAGGAGTGTACATACCTCCCATCTAATTCTAGCTCTGTTTCTGGTGCATTGATAGCCTTCACTGCCTCATGTCTACTACTGAATCTGAGTAGTATACATACCTCCCATCTAATTCTAGCTCTGTTTCTGGTGCACTGATAGTCTTCACTGCCTCATATCTACTACTGAATCTGAGGAGTGTACATACCTCCCATCTAATTCTAGCTCTGTTTCTGGTGCACTGATAGCCTTCACTGCCTCATGTCTACTACTGAAGGTCACAAACGCAATCCTATGATTAAAAAACACAATCTAAGCTGATTAACAGCATCTTACATAACACTGCATGAATATATCATAGGTCACTAAGCTGACTAACAGCATCTTACATAACACTGAATGAATACATCATAGGTCACTAAGCTGACTAGCAGCATCTAACATAACACTGAATGAATACATCATAGGTCACTAAGCTGACTAACAGCATCTTACATAACACTGAATGAATACATCATATGTCACTAAGCTGACTAACAGCATCTTACTTAACACTAAATGAATATATCATAGGTCACTAAGCTGACTAACAGCATCTTACATAACACTGAATGAATATATCATAGGTCACTAAGCTGACTAACAGCATCTTACATAACACTGAATGAATACATCATAGGTCACTAAATGAACATAGCAATTGTTACAGCATATATGAACAAATGTATGTACCTATCACTGTGTAAAGATGTATGTACCTATCACTGTGTAAAGAGGTGTGAACATATCACTGAATAATGATATATGAACCTATCACTGAATAAAGATGTGTAAACCTATCACTGTATAAAGATGTCTGTACATACATGTATCACTGTGTAAAGATGTTTGTACATATCACTGTGTAAAGATGTGTAAATCTATCACTGTGTAAAGATGTGTGAACCTATCACTGTGTAAAGATGTGTGAACCTATCACTGTGTAAAGATGTGTGAACATATCACTGATTGATTAACTGATTGAATATTGTTTTACATCACTCCATGATTATTTAACATAAATGATGAGGTGCCTGGTGCATTGCATACAAATTCAGACCTTTGCAACAGACCCAACTGAAGCAGTGAGGGATCTTTTAGTGCCACGCATACCGCGACCTCGGTTTTTCACTGTCTCATCCGAAAGACAGAACACGAGTGTGCCCAGGGCAGGAGTCGAACCCAGGACCTCTCCATCACGAGCCGAGTACTTTATCCACAAGGTCACACCAGCTTACATATCACTGTGTAAAGATGTGTGAACACATCACTGTGATAAGATGTGTGTACATATCATTGTGTAAAGATATGTTAACCCATCACTGTGTAAAGATGTGTGAACCCATCACTGTGTAAAGATGTGTGAACCCATCACTGTGTAAAGATGTGTGAACACATCACTGTGTAAAAATGTGTGAACACATCACTGTGTAAAAATGTATGAACCTATCACAGTTACTGCATGGACACATTATACTAGGTCACTGCATGTACATGTCACAGTTACTGCATGGACACATCATACTAGGTCACTGCATGTACATGTCATAGGTACTGCATGGACACATTATACTAAGTCAATGCATGCACATGTCACAGTTACTGCATGGACACATCATACTAGGTCACTGCATGCACATGTCACAGATTGATTGATTGATTTTTGTTTTACGTCACACCAAGAATATTTCACATATACGGTGACGGCATCTGCCTGATGCGGGGCATACAAATTTTTACCTTTGCAACGGACCCATCCAAAGCAGTGAGGGATCTTAAACGTGCCATGCATACCACGACACGGGGCCTCGGTTTTTACTGTATCATCTGAAAGACATGATACCGGCATGACCAGAGCGGGACTCAAACCCTGGCCTCCCAATCAGGAGTCCGATGCGATACCACTAGGCCAACACCAGCTTCACATGTCACAGTTACTGCATGGACACATCATACTAGGTCACTGCATGCACATGTCACAGTTACTGCATGGACACATCATACTAGGTCACTGCATGCACATGTCACAGTTACTGCATGGACACATTATACTAGGTCCCTGCATGTACATGTCAGTTACTACATGGATACATCATACTAGGTCACTACATGTACATGTCATAGTTACTGCATGAATATATCATCTGAGTGACCTAAAAAAACAATTGACAGAAATCTGTGCACATAATAGAAATAATTACTGTCCGCGCCACTCACTCTGGTGACTGGAAAATCTGGATTTTCAGTTATTCATCTTCAGAATAATTTCAAAAAGGCAAAACCATTCGATAGATCTTGTTTAGTCGTAACTTTTGGTGTATGCTATATGTTTGTATGAAGAAGCGTTCATATTTTATAGAAAAAAATCAATTTTAGATAGGGCGATTTTCATGTTAAATTTTCCCATAGACTCATTGTTAAATATCGGCAATGTCACGTCAAAATTAACATAGAAAACGCCCTATCTAAAATGATTTTTCCCTATAAAATACGAATGCTTCTTCGTAGAAACATATAACATACACCAAAAGTTACGACTAAACAAGATCTGTCGATTGTGATTAATTTTGTAAAACTATTTTAAAGATAGACAAGTGAAAATCCAGATTTTTCGGTTTACAAAGTGAGTGGCGCAGACAGTAAATGTAAATCCTCTTTATATGTCAATTTGGCATTTCAATAAAAAACACAACATTGACTACTGACCTTTTGACCTCAAAACCAATATACATCTTCACATTTTTGTGTCTACTCTACGTATACAAATTTGGCTTAAATGATAAATCTGATGTGTGGTACTGAGTTACCATCTGGAAACCCTTTTTTTTACCATGTTTACAGAATGTTTTCTCTTAGTTTAGATACTGTGACCTTGACCATGAGGTAGGTGCATACTCCACCCTCAATTATTAAGTATAATTTGGCTTGAATCTCTATGGATCTCAAGAGACAATCCAGAAACTATTCTGTGACAGGATGTCTGAAGGAAAGACATACAGATAGACAGTAAAACATACAGCAGGAAAAAAAGAATTGTCAGAAGACAATCGAGCTCGCCGGTAGTACCAAATTTAAATCAGGGAATAAACTTAACAGAAATTTTTACGAGCCATGTGGGCTCGTAAGACTCAGAATCTACGGGTCCACACCAATCTTTAAGAGCCCACACTGAAACCATTCAAAAATTGCAAGAAAAAGTAATTTTAAATTATTAATTTTTCTGAATTTAATTACATTACACAACAATTTCTCTTCAGTTTTACTCCTTGAAGTAATTGTCATGTTTTGTCGGCGATACGTTTCGTTTCATGGGAACAGCGAAAATACTTCCTAACTGGGCTTGTCGAGCCATAATTTAAAGGTCAAAGAGAGGTAATTAACGAGGGTTGTGATTGGCTGATGTGAGAGGGACTACTATTTCAATGTATCAGGAGCTGTGATTGGATGAAATTATTTGATCTGTCTATAAATAAAGTTTGATTCTGCTGCAAAATCACAGAGTTTTATCTCATTTCGCTAATGTAGAAAGTTTATAACCTAAAAAGGGGCGGTTGTTTACATTTGAATTTTGGCCAATTTTGGGGGATGACCCCCTTCCAGCATGATTTTCTCAAAATTAAGATGGATAACCTATGGTAAACCAGAGACATATATACACAGAGACTGGAAACTCCCATTGAAAGCTATATAGCTCCCTGACATAAGTAACATTTCCCGACAGGCATCTCGATAAGCCGGAAGTCCGCCATATTGTTTTCGGCATTCATTCGCTTGAAAGCATTAAGCTTGCAAAGAAGAGGAATTTTCATCGCTTTTTAAACAAAGGTAGTTCAGATAAGTAAAAAAAGCAATATACTAATCATCTGAATCATAAAACATTTCATTTATGATCTATTCAATGTGAAGATATAACCCCGATCAGAAGCCATTAGTTGTGATAGACCTCTGTAAACATTCACTTGGGTTTATGCAAAACATTTACACAATATTGAAGCACATGCCACCATTTTTCGTTTATAGCACCATCAATGTTTATTATAGTCATAGTGCTTTAATTTTCGTATGAACTATCTGTAAATCATGCATAATACCCGGCCGTATTTGAGGATTTCGCGACATTTTTCTCCTCACTACCAAACCGCTGAGAAATGACAACGGCAAGAAAAATTGTTAAAACAACAAAAATTAATGTCCTTTACATGACTAAACTCACACATGTGTGTTAAGAAAGGTTTCAAACACATTTTATATCACTGAGTGTAGAAGACTTTATTCGTTATTTGATTTTAATCCAATTTTATATACGTGGTAAATCTTCAATCTTTTTTAACAAGAAAACCGATACCATACATGTACCATATAGAACAAAATAATCATATAACCTGTCGATATATATATTGTTTTTATATTGAAAGTCATTCTATAAACATCAAAGAAGTAATGGTTGTTATTTTAGTACGAACTGAAGCAGTTATAAACACGTAAGGGGACATCTTGCAATGCAAATTTTCTGTGGCCGGCGGGTCGCCATTTTGTTTTTACTTCTT
Organism: Pteria penguin; assembly: GCA_035048485.1. Lineage (NCBI taxonomy): Eukaryota > Metazoa > Mollusca > Bivalvia > Pterioida > Pteriidae > Pteria > Pteria penguin. Next base: position 40,100,554 of record CM068590.1, on the reverse strand, counting down.
TACATAGGAGGGAGTAAAACAGCTCATACCACGTCAACAGTGCATATAAGATAAAAGATTATTTTGTTTGCTATTTACCATCTGAATTTTTAAATAAACACAACTTTGTTATTTACAGCCCATGAATGACAAAGACAGACACTCGTGCTTCCCCTGGGGTGGTGAACAAACAGTAGTAAAGGCAGGGGCATTGATTGCATATATCAACAACTCGTAAAAGGCAACAAACGCTGTTTAAAATGAATAAATATATAAACAGAAATAATTGTTTTAAAAAAGCAGGACATGAAGGTGTCTCATTAAAAATCTTGGTTTTATAAATATTTTTAATAATGATTAATGATACAAGTTTGTCTCGATTTTGTTAGAAAGAAAAAGGAGAATATTATTTCTACACATCGATAAAATCAGCTAAAAATATAAAAGAAAAAAAATAATAATAGGTGCCCGTAGAATATGAACTGAGGTGCGTTGGCATTAAAAGACCAACTGCGCTATACGTCCCCAGGCGATATCCGACGGTTAAAATCGGTGTATTGTAGAGCCTAATTAGCATAACAAAAGGACGTGCATCATATGCCGGACGAAGCGGATAAAGGTCAAAGCATAGTAATTCCATTTCCCATAGGGTCCCATGTTAAATTACCGAACTTCCAGCAAGATTTACACAACATCCTACATTTTAGCTATATATAATCCACATATCGAAATGTTTGTCAGACCCTCCTCTATCAGAATTTTAACAGTTTACCATAGGTTATCCACCTTAATTTCAAGAAAATCATGCTGGAAGGGGGATACCCCCAAAAATTGGCCAAAATTCAAATGTAAACAACCACCCCTTTTTAGGTCATTAAAATTTTACATTAGCGAAATGAGATAAAAATTCATGATTTTACAGCAGAATCAATCTTTATTTATACATAGATCAAATAATTTCATCCAATCACAGCTCCTAATACATTGAAATAGTAGTCCCTCTCTCCCTACACCACATCAGCCAATCACGGCTCTCGTTAATTACCTTTCTTTGACCTAAACAAACGTGAAACCGGATATTGCTAACTAACAAATAAAAAGAGCCTGTCCGGATTTGAAACATTTAGACGCTTAGTTCCGCTTACTCAGTGACGGAATTAAGCGTCTAGATGATTCAGATTAGAATTCAACAAGGAAACGGCCAATTCGTACTGCAGATTTTTCGTTCGCCACGTGGGCGAGTAGGAAGTATTTCTTGGTCGTCCACAACAAATTTTACTCGTCTTGGGCGAGTGGGCGAGCGTTAAGTTTATTCCCTGATTTAAATAGCAAAAGTTTTTTGTAGGTAGGTCAAATTTCCAGGTCAAGGTCACAAGGAATACATATATAAAGTATGGAAGCCCTATATCTTGATATTTAAACTTTTTTAAAAGTAGGCCACCTTTAAGGTCAAGGTGACAAGGGCAAAAAGCTGTAAGGGACTAATAAATCAAAACATATAGGTATCTTAACATGTATCTAAACTACGATATTTACTCACCCTTTAAATCTTTTGGTGAAATGATCTTTCACCAGGTAAACATATTCAACTTTCCCAAACTTTCCAAAGAATAATTTCAGCTTCCTCAGTGAGATCTGTAATACAGGAGTTATTTGGAAAGATTTAACACTAAAGTTGAAATCTAAATTGCAAAACAGCCATTTCCTTGATATGTAAAACATGTATCATAAATACTTGAATATAATACACACTTTTTTTAGCCAATTTGTCGTATCAGTTTTTGACTGCATATTATACATAGGATTAGAAATCTGTAACTTTTTTTCCACACTCTTATCGACTTTGTGTTAATCATGATCTAAGCTTCAGTGCCTTATTTAGATGGGTGCGGTGTCAATAAAAGTACCTAAAGCCGTCAATCAAACCCACGAGGTGTGAGGTATGTCTATTGTTTGTATACTGCTTCCGTTAGTAAATGGCCAAGGCGATAAGAGGAGTCAATGTCTCCAGTCACGTGTGCCATTCAAATAAATACAATAGAGACTTGTGCTGTGTTTATTTAGCAATGATTTCTGATTAGCAAAGTGTACGGGTGATACAGTGATCTAGCCTTAATTGGTTAACTGATAGTTACAGGTGAAATTACTTGACCATAACGGCATGAGCATCGACTGTTTGGCTAACTATCATGAGAATGTTAGATTAAAAAGAATTGTACTTAAATTGGACTATATCTACAAATAACATTTGAATCATTCATTCTTTCTTTATTATGTTTTCACAAACATGGGCAATCCCCATGTAAAATTAACGTAATTTATATGGACATGCACGTTCATTCTAATGAGAAAAAAATTTAAGGGGTCATTTGGGACGAGGGTTTAACTACTAATACGGCTGCAATAATTATGAAATTTTATGTCTATGCGAGTTTGAATGTAAATCAAATGAATGAGAGAATGAAAGAGAAGCGTTGCTATCACACGATGAATAAAGGCTGGTCATTCCGTGCCGCTTGTGATGATAATATACATTACGCAATCACATTGTAAAAGGTATACGGCAAAGCAAATTCATCATGATTTCATGATTTTTGAGATCATCTTTTAGGTGCGTATTATACTCAGGTGCATAGTATATTCGAGTATTTCCGATAAAACTTCAAGGGAGGACAGGGGAGGAATGAAAGCAAAAAGAAACCATAATGGCATGTACAGACCAGAATTTGTGTACATACATACCAGTTTATTTATATTTCCCACAAATACTTTTCTCTGTAAATTGAATCTCTCAATATCCAGATCTTCGTTGTCCTTCCTTTTCTGCAGGAATGTATCATGATTTATCCTTTCTCCATCATGACAACTCCCTTTATTTAAATTGTCATCTAACAAATCAAGTTGTTTCACTTCGGTCTCTGAATAGATATCTCCCAAAACACTACTTCCCTCTTTTTTTCGTTGGTCTTGAACACCTCCCCTGTCACACTGATGATCTCCTGGAGTAGGACCTTTGCTGTCATCTGTAGCATTATCTATGTCTCCACTATCATCTTCGTCTTGAGAATCATCTATGTCTCCACTATTCTCAGCTACCAATCTCTGATTTTCAACTCTCAGAGAAGTGTTGAAATGGGATAATGGAAATTTTCTGAACATCCAGATCTACTTCAAGTCTGTAATAAAACTATATATTATATCATTAAGACTATGTGTATGTAGATATATTTATATATCTATATAAGTCAATTATAAATACGTACTTGTAACAAGCAGGAGAAAACGATGTGGCCAGACCCAAAAACTGAACCCAGAATTTACCCCTAACAAGCCAGACTCTCTCACCATTAAGCTATCCAGGTTGATACCCATCCATCACAAATATAAAAAAATGAAAGGACTGAATATGATTCATAAACATAAATAATAAATAGTCATATCACATACTGTAATCGGCAATATCCTGTTCTTAGCCCTGCAGACTCTAAAATGTTCCACAATGTCTTGTTTCATTCCGTAAAATAACGGAATAAAGGAAAAAGAAATCATGGGGTCGAGGTATTGCTGCTTTTTACTGATCATCGCTCATTTCTCCCCCTAAAAAAACACTTATCGCCACTTGTCCTCCTCCTAAAAAACCCGGAGGTTTTTGGAAAAGGAAAAAAAGGTGATAAGTGAAAAGCAGCATTACCTCGACCCAGTGATGGAAATTAATAACAAGAGTTGTCAGAAGACAACAGAGCTCGCTGGCGGCAACCAAATTTAAATAGCAAAAGATTTTTGTAAGTAGGTTAATCTCCAAGGTCAAAGTCAAAATGTAAAAAATTTTAAACATAATGAAAGGTCTTGTCAAAAGGGAAAACTTTTTAATACATGTAGTGAATACACACATTGAATATTTAAGCCCAAATCTCTTACCGTTCATAAGTTATGACCAAAATTAAAATTTCTTAAAAGTAGGTAAAATGTCAAGGTCAACATCACAAGGTAAAAAACTTTGGTACCTAATGAAAGGTCTAGGTACAAGGAATACACATATGAAATATGAAAGCCCCTTCTCTAAGTGTTCTAAAGTTATGGCCCATGTTAAAGTTTTTGTTTAAGTAGGTCAATCTTCAAGATCAAGTAAAAATGTAAAAATTTTGATACGTTATGAAAGGTCTTAAACTGTCAAAAGGAATACACACATGAAATATTTAAGCCCTATCTCTTATTGTTCATAAGTTATAACCAAGATTAAAGTTTTTTAAAAGTAGGTCAAACTTAAAGGTCAAGGTCTGGTCACAAAGTCAAAAATTCTTGTGCCTAATGAAAGGTCATGGCACAAGGTATACACTTGAAATAATAAGGCCCTATCTCTAGTGCCTGGCATTACTAATGGTTCTAATGTTATGATTCAGGTTAAAGTTTTTGTCCACTTGTATGTATTGACGACAACAACAATGACAACGACGTGCGGGTATGACAATAGCTCTCCAGACATTTGTCCCCGCGAGCTAAAAAAATTGAAACTGTGACAAACATGTTAGTTTATTCATTTTTAGTCAAATAGACATCTGTGATCATACAAATTGCATATCTATCTACCCTTTATATACAGCAGATGTTATCATACAACTTACAAATCCATCTACCCTATATTACATGTATATACAGCAGATGTTATCATACATTGAATGATACAACTTACGTATCTATCTACCCTATAAATACAGCAGATGTTATCATACAACTTACATATCTATCTACCCTATAAATACAGCAAATGTTATTATACAACTTACATATCTATCTATTCTATATATATATATATATATATATATAGCAGATGAAGACTGCGGGTCGAATAACAGGATATTGTTTTATAATCCTAATATCATGACATATAAATGGTTCGCGCAACCAGAGAAAGCAATCTAGATGTCTTTTCGGTAACTTACTGAGTTAGCCAAGAGTTATTTCCCGCACAAAGTTTAAATATGTTGTATGTAGATCCCGAATAATATAACGAACGTATTTTGCATAATTCAAGATTTTGGATATATGTCAGAATATTCAACTAAAAATAAATGAATAAAGTAAAATACGAATGAGCTAGTTATAATAATATATTTTTAATGATAAAGAATAGAATATAATTATATACTTATATAAATTTTGGTGCACCACATGCACATTTTGATGTCTCTTCAGTGATGTTCAAGGCCTAAAATAAACTGTAAATATAAGATGTTGACATGAAAAGATGTAGTCAGAATAAATAGCATAAATCTTTAATAAGCTGAAAAAGCTTTAATATTACCAGTGGCAGATACAGTAAAATTGTATAAGTAGTATCTTGGTTTATAGTCATGAATTCCAGACTTCACGAAAATCGTGACGATCTGCATGTGCGACCGCTGAGTGTGTGCTGTTAAAGGTAATTCCATACCTAGTTTAATTAACAGACCTTAAAGAAGCAATTCAGAGTCAATTCTTTAGGCATATGGATAATGGATATTTTAAATTAGGGGAAAATACGTTTTGATTTTCCTCCAGGAAATATCATCTCACTCTCAACTTTTAATTCTTAATATGGGCAAAAAGAGAGGAAGTACAGGTCGACACTCTTTCGGAGTGGATAAAATCTATTGCAGTGCTTCTAAGATCAAAAATTAAAAAATTACAATGTTCTGTAAACACCAGATTCGAATCTATTTTTAAAGATCCTGATGTTGTCAGAGAACTTACCTTCCTCCAAGAACATTATATCATTACACCAGCAGATAAAGCGCCTAATAATTATACATTTACTTGTAAGAAATATTACTTTGACAGCCTAGTGAAAGAATTAGGATTAAATTCAGCTCCAGGAAATCCTACTTATACTCCCACAAACTTTTCTGTTTCGGAAGTACTCGAGAATCATAAATCTGTCGTCAATACTTTTGGTATTGACTCAAATAAATTAAATTTAGAACTTCCATATTTGTACTGCATTCCACAAATGCACAAAAATCCTTACAAACAACGCTTTATTGCTGGTTCCTCGAAGTGTTCCACAAAATCTGTATCGATGCTACTCACAAAAATATTATCAGAAATTAAATCTGGCCTTCATAGATATTGCGAAACAGTATATTCCAGAAGTGGAATTAATCAAATGTGGATCCTTAAAAATTCAAAAGAGTTGTTAGAAAATCTAAAATCAAAAAGTTTTACTAAAATTCACTCTATCAAGTCTTTTGACTTTTCGACTCTTTACACAATGATCCCTCATCACAAATTAAAAGACAGATTAGCGGAAATTATTCAAAATGCATTTACTAGTAAAAACGGAAGCCGCAAATTCAAATATATAGTAATAGGCCACGATAAAACTTACTTTGTTAGGGAAAATTCTGATTCTAAAAATAAATACACTGAAACAGCTGTCATCCAGATGTTGAACTTTCTTATCGATAACATTTTTGTGGTGTTTGGAGGTAAGGTTTTTCAACAAATTGTCGGCATTCCAATGGGCACTAACTGTTCTCCGCCTCTGGCTGACATATTCCTTTACTCATACGAAGCTGAATTCATTCAGTCTTTGCTTTCGCAAGGAAAAAAACAATTAGCTCTTGGCTTCAATTTTACTTACAGATATATAGATGACTTGCTTTCAATTAATAATCCTTCATTCGCGGATTACCTCAGCATCATCTATCCAAGTGAACTTGAGGTCAAAGAAACCACAGAAAGTAGTAATTCTACTTCGTATTTAAATATTATGTTGTCTTTCGACATTAATGGTCAATTGAACACCTCACTCTGTGACAAACGTGACGATTTCAATTTCGCTAACACAAACTTTCCTTTCATAAGTAGCAATATTCCATCATCGCCCGCATACGGCGTATTCATATCTCAATTAATATGTTATTCCAGAGCATGTTCAAATTACAATGACTTTGTTCTGAGGGCTAGGCGACTTTCAGTTAAGCTGCTCAACCAGGGTTATATATGTGCTAGACTAGCAACGTCACTGAGGAAATTCTATGGTCGTTACGAGACTCTTATTACTCCATATGATATCTCGTTAGCCAGACTTTTAAATGATATTCTGGACTGAGACCGATTCCGATCATTTTACACAGATTTGACACCTTCTATACTAGAAGGTTACCTACTTCGACTTCTCCATATATAAATACATATGGAATTTACACGATTTGACTCTTTCTACTGGGTATATGTGACGGGTGTTGCTAGCAAGCAGGAGATGCTCACTCTCCCGGGCACCTGATCTCACTCCATCACAGGGGTTCACATATGCTCTTCAAGTAGACATATTTTGTTATTTTCCATTTGTTTTTCATTTTCACTGATTTTGTATGTCCCCTGGTTTTATGATTTTTGGACTTGTGGTTTGGATTTATCCATCATCTTTACAATTCAATTTTCAAATAAAATACTTGATGGCATATCTAGTAATACTTCAGTGATTTAGTACTAAGCAATGGTACATTTCAAGACAAATAATAATATAATCAATTAAATGAAATTTCGAAGTGGAAAGAAGCGGAACTGAAATTGGACGCTTGTGTGGAGATTGGGAATTACCGTGACGACTTAGAAAAGAAACGGATGCGTATAGTAGAGAGGTCTGGTTTTAACTCCTTCCCTCCCCCAGTCACCGCTGAATCCGCCTTTGAGTTGTCTGTCCACGTATGAGAGACCTATATACATGTCTCTGGTCCGGCGAAACTGTATTCAATAAGATGGAGACACTGATAAACCCATTCAAGTTATCCCCCCCCCCACACACACACACACACACGGCACATACACACACTTGTCACAGTGTTTGTATGTTGTAGGGACGAACCTTGAATACAGCAGGCGTCTACATCTCTATCTACATTGGCAGATTTAGAGAAAGTGCATGCGCTGCAACCCTTTGGTCGGAAAATTTTATCCCCAAAAAAGTCACTGATTTTCGACCATTTTTCGGGCTGCAACTCCCCCTTTCCAAACCAAATAGTGCTAAACATTAGTCATTGGAGACTGCAACCACCACCACCACCAAAAAAAAAAAAATAGATCCGTCTATGATCTACATCTGTATTGGGGTTAGATACCCTTGTTGTAAATTTTTATCATACTGAAAAGGTCTATGTATACAGACGTTCCCATGGCATGGCTTCAGCGAAGCGGCTACATGCTACATTTACCAGGGTCTGTAGAGAGACGTTCCCATGGCTTCAGCGAAGCGGCTACATGCTACATTTACCAGGGTCTATATAGAAAGACGTTCCGATGGCATGGCTTCAGCGAAGCGGGTACATGCTACATTTACCAGGGTCTAGAGCTGTAGAGAGACGTTCCCATGGCTTCAGCGTAGCGGCTACATGCTACATTTACCAAGGTCTATGTAGAGAGACATTCCGATGGCTTCAGCGAAGCGGCTACATGCTACATTTACCAGGGTCTATGTAGAGAGACGTTCTGATGGCTTCAGCGAAGCGGCTAAATGCTACATTTACCAGGGTCTGTAGAGAGACGTTCCGATGGCTCCAGCGAAGCGAAGCGGCTACATGCTACATTTACAAGGGTCTATGTAGAGAGACGTTCCGATGGCTTCAGCAAAGCGACTACATGCTACATTTACCAGGGTCTATGTAGAGAGACGTTCCGATAGCTTCAGCGTAGCGGCTACATGCTACATTTACCAGGGTCTCTGTAGAGAGACGTTCCGATGGCATGGCTTCAGCGAAACGGCTACACGCTACATTTACCAGGGTCTGTAGAGAGACGTTCCGATGGCTTCAGCGAAGCGGCTACATGCTACATTTACCAGGGTCTATGTAGAGAGACGTTCCGGTGGCTTCAGCGAAGCGGCTACAAGCGAAGCAGCTACATGCTACATTTACCAGGGTCTATGTAGAGAGACGCTCCGATGGTTTCAGCGAAGCGGCTAAGTGCTACATTTACCAGGGTCTGTAGAGAGACGTTCCGATGGCTCCAGCGAAGCGAAGCGGTTACATGCTACATTTACAAGGGTCTATGTAGAGAGACGTTCCGATGGCTTCAGCGAAGCGGCTACATGCTACATTTACAAGGGTCTATGTAGAGAGACGTTCCGATGGCATGGCTTCAGCGAAGCGGGTACATGCTACATTTACCAGGGTCTATGTAGAGAGACGTTCCGATGGCTTCAGCGTAGCGGCTACATGCTACATTTACCAGGGTCTATGTAGAGAGACGTTCCGATGGCTTCAGCGAAGCGGCTACATGCTACATTTACAAGGGTCTATGTAGAGAGACGTTCCGATGGCTTCAGCGAAGCGGCTAAATGCTACATTTACCAGGGTCTGTAGAGAGACGTTCCGATGGCTCCAGCGAAGCGAAGCGGCTACATGCTACATTTACCAGGGTCTATGTAGAGAGACGTTCCGATGGCTTCAGCGAAGCGGCTACATGCTACATTTACCAGGGTCTGTAGAAAGACGTTCCCATGGCTTCAGCGAGGCGGCTACATGCTACATTTACCAGGGTCTATGTAGAGAGACGTTCCGATGGCATGGCTTCAGCGAAACGGCTACATGCTACATTTACCAGGGTCTGTAGAGAGACGTTCCGATGGCTTCAGCGAAGCGGCTACATGCTACATTTACCAGGGTCTGTAGAGAGACGTTCCGATGGCTTCAGCGAAGCGGCTACATACTACATTTACCAGGGTCTATGTAGAGAGACGTTCCGATGGCTTCAGCGAAGCGGCTACATGCTACATTTACCAGGGTCTCTGTAGAGAGACGTTCCGATGGCTCCAGCGAAGCGAAGCGGCTACATGCTACATTTACCAGGGTCTATGTAGAGAGACGTTCCGGTGGCTTCAGCGAAGCGGCTACATGCTACATTTACCAGGGTCTGTAGAGAGACGTTCCGATGGCTTCAGCGAAGCAGCTACATGCTACATTTACCAGGGTCTATGTTGAGAGACGTTCCGATGGCTTCAGCGAAGCGGCTACATGCTACATTTACAAGGGTCTCTATAGAGAGACGTTCCGATGGCTTCAGCGAAGCGGCCACATGCTACATTTACCAGGATCTGTAGAGAGACGTTCCGATGGCTTCAGCAAAGCGGCTACATGCTACATTTACCAGGGTCTGTAGAGAGACGTTCCGATGGCATGGCTTCAGCGAATTGAAGCAGCTACATGCTACATTTACAAGGGTCTATGTAGAGAGACGTTCCGATGGCATGGCTTCAGCGAATTGAAGCAGCTACATGCTACATTTACCAGGGTCTATGTAGAGAGACGTTCCGATGGCATGGCTTCAGCGAAGCGGCTACATGCTACATTTACCAGGGTCTATGTAGAGAGACGTTCCGATGGCTCCAGCGAAGCGGCTACATGCTACATTTACCAGGGTCTATGTAGAGAGACGTTCCGATGGCATGGCTTCAGCGAAGCGGCTACATGCTACATTTACCAGGGATAGTATAGTCATCATATAATTTATTTTTTGTTGGTTATAATTTACATGTATTCAATTCCATATACAACTGTAAATCTCACATGAATATGTTAAAAAAAAAACAACAACGATCTCCTAATTTGCGTAAAAATAGTTTCATGGAGGTCAGATCATCTGGAGACATTTTTACACTTTTATGATGAGATCGTTGTATTACCAGAGACATATATACACATGTCTCTGGTATTGCCCTTTTAGTTTTACCATTTTGGAAAATCTATTCAGCAAATGGATAGAATTGCTCGTTCGAATATAAAAATAGAAAAATAAAGCGTCTATCCAGGCAAAAGCGAAGAGCTTTCAACAAATACAGTAGGACAGGAAAACAGAAAAACTCCATGGATGAGATACAGGCGCTTCCAGAAGACAACCCAGAAGGAATACAAGATGGCTTACAACTCTTATGTATCTGACATGGTGCAAGATGGCAACAACAAGAAGAAACTGTACTGCTTTATCAAGTGCAAGAAATGCGACAGCACAGGTATTGCTCCTCTACGCTCTGAGGAGATATTCCACGGAGACCCAACTACCAAGGCTTCTTAGTCTCCTAAACCGACAGTTTTCCTCGGTCTTTACCACGGAAGATACATCAACCATTCCTAGGCAAGAGTACCATTACAACAGCATCAAACATCAGGGTTACTGTGAAAGGGGTGCTGAAGCAACACCAGCCCCAACAAGGATCTACCCAGCCTCCTTCGACCAAGGGCAAATCCCAGAGGACTGGAAGTCAGCTAATATCTTTCCAATCTTCAAGAAAAAGATAAGAGCAAGTCATCCAACTATAGACCTGTTTCATTCACATTCGTTTGTAGCAAGGTGGTAGAAGAGATCATCCACAGTCATCTTCTGAAAGTTTGTTAACAGTACGACATCCTTACCGACTACCAGCATGAATTTAGGAAGAGTTGAGCGATCCTGTGAACTTATCCCAACCGATAACAACAATCCAGAACCTTGCAGTAGGCACTGACAACGCCACTCAGATCGATGCAGTTCTAGTAGATTTCTCTAAAGCATTTGACAAGGTACCTCATGAACGACTACTGTCACAACCGTTGCACCACAGAGCCGACGCCAAACAACTTCAGGATGACCTTGACAACCGCCAGCGCTGAGAATCTGATTTGCTCATGCATTTCAACCCTGACAAGTGTGAAATGTTCCGTATAACAGCCAAACGAAAGCAGCTCGAGACCCCATACTACATACATGGGAAGATATTAACCAGTACCAACAGAGCCAAATACCTTGGGGTCAACTTTACCAACAACTTGTCATGGAATCACTACATTGACACCATATGTAAGAAGGCAAACAACACCACAGCATTTTTACGAACTTGTCTTCATGTCCATCAACCATCACGGACAGATGCTACAAAACCTTCATCAGACCCCAGGTAGAATATGCATCTACAGTTTGGGACCCTCATACAAAGAAGAACACCGACAAGATTGAAGCAGTACAACGTCCGAAGAGCAGCAAGAGTACCATCAACAATTACAATCCCACCAGCTGAATGGGGAAGTATGCGACAACGAAGAATGAGAGCCAAGGCCACTATGATGTACCGCATCGTTCACTGCTTAGTTGCCATCCCAGTGCCTCCTCAATTCACCAAGATGGGAGCAGCAACAAGAGGACATGAATACTGTTACAGGATCACATACAGCCGAACCACCATCTACAAAAATCCCTTTTCCCTCTACCATCAGTCTATGGAACCATGTCTGCCAGCAAAGAGACAGAGTCTTTCGATATCTTCAAAACCAGGATGCAAGTTTCCATATAGTGCTATATAAGAACTATAACACAAATTTTAGCAACTTTTTAAATATTTGTAAATACTGACGTGGACTCCCCCTCATGCACACGTTTTAAGCATAGTGAGATAATGCCGCATATGCGGTCCTTCACTTAAATGGAAGAACAAATTTAAAATTGCTGAATCCGCACTTGCATCCCGAGTGTTAAAAAAAATAAATAAATAATCCGGGATCAGTCTTCCAAAAAATTATATCCTATATTGTTAAAATCTGCAAAGGGAAAGTGTCGTACAGTACATCAATTTTAAGTTAACCGTTATCCAAGAAGGGTTATGTAGTTACAATTCAGCTGAATATTTTGAGGATGTCCTTTTTTCGCAAGAAAAAAGGTAAATTGATTGCTTTATCATCACAAAATTGATAAATGCAGATGTTCATCGAACCTTGAGGGAGGAGGCGTATCTTGCTAGATGATAGATCTTAAATTTATAATACGTGTAAATTCGGGGTGCATAGAATCACGGAAATTGACATAAAACACCAAAATTATCAATGAACTGGTCGAATTTACCACTATTATGGTACATTATTACAAATTTCATCTTTGAAACTTAAATGTTATATTGTAAATATTGGGCTTCATGCACATAAACCAAATAGACCTTTCTCATATTAAATTCATCTCTCAAAAAATACCCAACAGGTGATGTTTACCTGCTTAAAGTTGCATCATTTTATTGTGGCATAACAATTCAAACATTACTGTCCTAAGGAGGTGTCTTGCAAATATTAGATGGGTGGGTAATTATAATGGTCTATACGGAGTTTTCCCAAGTGATGTCACACTACAAGCATTAGCTGCCATGATGGATTACAACTCTCAGATTATTTCCATTTCTACTATAGGAACTTAATGAAATTTTTGAGAAATTTACAAATTATCGGGGGCAGATTTTGTGACTTCAGTCTCGGTGAATATTGTGACGACTGACGAAGACATATATTATAAGCAAGTTAACACCCTCACTAGTGAGCTAGCTTTCTGGTGATGTGGTTTACCTTGTCCAGTTTTGTTGCAAAGTTATGCAACATCAAGTGTGGGCAGTGATTGGAAGGATGACCCGCCGACGTAACATTTAGAGCCAATGTAGTGACCCTGACTTCTGAATGACCAGTCTCCTGGTCATCCCATGGGAGTAGTGTTACAGATATATATAGGCAAGTTTAACACCCTGGCTAGTGAGCTAGCTTTTTCTGATGATGTGGTTTACCTCATCCAGCTTGTTGCAATGTTATATTATATATAAGGTCGAGTGCAGACAGTGACTGGATGGGTGACCCACCATCATATTACAATACAATCAATCGGTTGAAAATTTTTAATTAACCATTTACATTCTGAAAGTCAGTGTGACATCTCCTCCCTATATTGAGCTTTGTAGATACCCTTGGATTCTGATTAGGATGCTTTGGGTAAAACTCAGGGTTCATCGTAACCTTACTTTAAACTTTAAATTCTTCTGTATCAACTGAATTCTAAAGGCTTTTGTTCATAAAATACAATCAGAGATGTGTAAATCATTTACATGTATTCAGAATTTACTTGTTTAAATGATAAAATATTTCAATTATTCCTTTTTACTAATATTCCTCCAGAAAAATGCATTACTGTCTATGATAAAGTCTGATGCTTTACCCCAAATGTTCTGAATGACTGTTATAAAAAATACGGATGTCCAACTCAGACAATCCGAAAGTCACCATACCACCTGACAAAATCTGGTAAAATTGACTTTGGTGTGGTAAAATTATTTCAACTCTCCTATTATTGATAAGTAAATTTCAACAAAATTAGAAAAATGTCTGGTAAGTTTTCAAAACTTTCGCTAAGCCTGCCAACTTCATGAATATATGATTCAATGCATAATATTACAAAATTTTAATTGAGCAGTTCTGTGAGGACAGAAATGGATAAAGTCAGAGAGTTGTTATCCGTTGAGAGAAATAACTCTGGCTAATTTGAGGAAAACAAGGTTGAATGGAAGCACTCTGCAGTGGTAATATCCTCCCCTATATCGTGTAAAATATGAAATTTGTATTGCTCATGTGATTACAAACAGAATCATATTTTAAATGTTTTAGAAACCAGCATTGTTAAATGTACATGTATTGATATAATAGTTTCGGTAGTGTAACATTTTACACTACATGGTTTCAAGAACTTAGTATACATGTATCTTTTGTGGATAATGTCAAAAGTAAGAATAATGAGACAAAAATCAGGTTGATGAAAAAAAAATTCATTTTCTGAAAGTACGTAAAGCATTACCACAGAATTATTTCTTCGATAATCTCCATACTTCATACATTGCTAAATAACTTCATGATATAGATAAACTGTGGTAATTTTGGTGACATCGTTAGTAATTTTGATCGTATTTTGTGTCCTAGATTTTAAAGAAATGTTAATAATTTTGTACATGTAAATGTCTTGCCGTCTAATCTCATTAGAGTACTTCTCAATACTAGTCTGTTAAATAATCTATCTTTATAGATAAGAAGCCTACAGACCTGCCTATAAAGTCATCTACTAGTAACCTTGGCAACATTAAACGTTCCCAATCACTACGCAGTACTCCATCACCTATCACACAGAATGGAGATGTTATAGGTAAAGTGTAGTAATTCATCACCTATCACACAGAATGGAGATGTTATGGGTAAAGTGTAGTAATTCATCACCTATCACACAGAATGGAGATGTTATGGGTAAAGTGTAGTAATTCATCACCTATCACACAGAATGGAGATGTTATGGGTAAAGTGTAGTAATTCATCGCCTATCACACAGAATGGAGATGTTATGGGTAAAGTGTAGTAATTCATCGCCTATCACACAGAAAGGAGATGTTATAGGTAAAGTGTAGTAATTCATCACCTATCACACAGAATGAAGATGTTATGGGTAAAATGTAGTAATTCATCACCTATCACACAGAATGGAGATGTTATGGGTAAAATGTAGTAATTCATCACCTATCACACAGAATGGAGATGTTATGGGTAAAGTGTAGTAATTCATCGCCTATCACACAGAATGGAGATGTTATAGGTAAAGTGTAGTAATTCATCGCCTATCACACAGAATGAAGATGTTATGGGTAAAGTGTAGTAATTCATCGCCTATCACACAGAATGGAGATGTTATAGGTAAAGTGTAGTAATTCATCACCTATCACACAGAATGGAGATGTTATAGGTAAAATGTAGTAATTCATCGTCTTTCACACAGAATGTAGATGTTATAGGTAAAGTGTAGTAATTCATCACCTATCACACAGAACAGTAGATGTTATAGGTAAAGTGTAGTAATTCATCGCCTATCACACAGAATGGAGATGTTATAGGTAAAATGTAGTAATTCATCACCTATCACACAGAATGAAGATGTTATGGGTAAAATGTAGTAATTCATCACCTATCACACAGAAAGGAGATGTTATAGGTAAAGTGTAGTAATTCATCACCTATCACACAGAATGAAGATGTTATAGGTAAAGTGTAGTAATTCATCACCTATCACACAGAATGAAGATGTTATGGGTAAAGTGTAGTAATTCATCGCCTATCACACAGAATGGAGATGTTATAGGTAAAATGTAGTAATTTATCGCCCATCACACAGAATGGAGATGTTATGAGTAAAGTGTAGTAATTCATCGCCTATCACACAGAATGGAGATGTTATGAGTAAAGTGTAGTAATTCATCGCCTATCACACAGAATGGAGATGTTATGGGTAAAATGTAGTAATTCATCGCCCATCACACAGCATGGAGATGTTATAGGTAAAATGTAGTAATTCATCACCTATCACACAGAATGGAGATGTTATAGGTAAAGTGTAGTAATTCATCGCCTGTCACACAGAATGGAGATGTTATGGGTAAAATGTAGTAATTCATCAACTATCACACAGAATGAAGATGTTATGGGTAAAGTGTAGTACATTTGTAATTCATCGCCTATCACACAGAATGGAGATGTTATGTGTAAAATGTAGTAATTCATCGCCCATCACACAGCATGGAGATGTTATAGGTAAAATGTAGTAATTCATCACCTATCACACAGAATGGAGATGTTATCGGTAACATAGTAATTCTTTCATTAATTCCACACTGGCAGGATTTCACCTCATTAGATGGCACATTTTATGTGCATTGTTTAATAGATGTTTCACCACTGTAACAGTCCCATGGGAAGTAGTGAGAAGTCTATAACATGTGAAGATACACTGTGCTGGAGTCTATGACACGAACTCCCTTTTTATTTAAGTCTAACCGAGAGCAAAAGAAGGGGAGCCCTCAACTTTTCAATCCTGAATGATTTTGACACTTACCCATACTGGATCTTACAAGGGATGTAAAGTTCAAAAGAAATAACTGTACATATACTATGTTCTGATTAACAATTTATATTATAGATATAATTTATACCAAAATACTATTACATTCATATCTTAGTAGCTACAGAAGTATGATAATACCATGTAATCTTGGGGATTGTCTTCAGCTTATTAAAGGTTTCATATTGAACTTTGAAGACAAAGTTCTTCAATTAGCTTTGTATGTAGTTGTTAAGATATATATATTAAGTAGTACATGTACTTACCAATCATGCTAGTTAAAGTTTTGTAAGAAAATTTCAGAAATCATTGATACCAGTCTAGAATACCTAGTTGACCTAGTTTAATCATATTTAGGACATATTTTTTGTATTGAATACATTTGATAAAAATCTTGTGAATTTCAGGTGCTACTACATTAGGCTTACAGGAAGGATCAATAAAACTAGTTATAGACTGTGAGGAATATGACCCTGGAGATCTGGGTAAGATGTACTCGGTTACAAAATATTATCTTAATATAGCAATTATAAAGCTCTGCAATATCGTGTCTTTAGAATTAACCTTGAAGTACTGAAAACTAACTATAAAAGGCAGATCCTGTAATTTAGGTAATACAAATATTCTGCAAAAAAGTTTTCAAGTTGCTACATGGATAAGCATACCAATTCCTACACTATATTTGTTATATGTATGTGTTCAGAAGTTTGTCTCTGTAAATTTACTGAAAGCATTCATGTAAAGTCTATACTTTTCTACATTTTCACTTTTCAATGAGAATTTAGATAGACCTGTCAGACAGTATCTTGTGTAAAATCTTAGTTAATAAAAATCTCAGAATAGTTTCCAAAATCATTTACATCAGTAGATATCTTCAGTAGATTCTAATAAATTTTCTAAAAACCAGATATGCCATAATTTCTGACAATGGCAAAAGTAACAAGAACAGTAGTAAGTGACATAAATGCTAAAAACATTTTGCTTTCAGTTAAGGAATGAGTGTCTTATTTTTTGTGTTCATGGAATATAATTTTGGTTCGTCACATGCAAATTTCGTAGACAGCAAAGTGATTTTTGAAAAATTTTTGCATGACGAACCAGAATTATATTCCATGAACACAAAAAAATAAGACACTCATTCCTTATATTTACATTACCAAATTCTTTAAAAATATATATGAAATGAATTTACTCTGATAAATCAAATTTCCTGCTCGATTTGCGTACACATTTTTGAAAAACCATGTTAAATTCTCCCAACCCTTATAAGTAAAGAAAATAGTGCATCAATAAGAAGCAGATCTTAATTTATTGAAAAGCTGCAAAAACTCTTACTTTTAATAAAAACTCAAAAAGAAGCGACAACAAAATGCTGGATTATTTTATCTTGTTGAATTAGTTAATTACAAAGAAATTAAAGATATAACATATGTAACAGAAGAAGTCTGTGTTGTCCGCAGTAGTACACGTACACACATACTGTATACGAGTGCAATTTTCAAAAATTTGATCTTACTATGAAACCAAAGCTGGAACGAAACTGCGAAAGGTAATTCTGTTGATTCACTATCCTGTGAATTGGTTCTTTTTTATCTTTATGAATTGAATTAGTCATTTACAAAAAAATTCAAGATGTAACGTATGTAACAGAAGAAGTGACCCACATCATGCACATGTGATTGTGTTGTCTGCATGACAGTAGTACATGTACACGTGCATTTTGTCGTCTCATAATTTTCAGACTTTGATCTTGCCATGAAGCCAAAGAGAAACTGCGAAAGGCTATTCTGCAGTCCTGTTGATTCATTTAAAATGAAAATTTTTTTACCATGAATTGGTTCTGTCAGCTGTCTATTATTTGGGTTTTGTTCAAATTTGGAGCATTTTCTTTTTGTTTGTGATTTGTTTTTTATGCTGTCAACTTGAATTTATCATAGTCTGGTCTCATTGTTTGTATGTATATGCATATACCAGTATGTTCTGTGTTACGCTTGAAATGCCCCTAATTTGGAAATAAATGGTCTTGTATTCTGGTAAATAATACAGGATCTGGCTTGCCTGTCTAGCCATTCTAGGCAAGCTCCGCCCATTAAAATATTAATGCATGCTTTCTGATGTAATCCAGTCCAACAGGAATTATTGAAATGTAAATCCAGTAGGGTAACAGGTGTGTAACATAGGGAGTCTAGTAGTAATGTAAATATTGAATGATGAAGTATCTGTTGAATTGATTTTCTATGATAGTGAAGCATATTCTGCAGAGTAAAGTTTCACTGATAGTTACATGACAATGATGTTGCCATCTCAGAACTTCAGGTCTTTGGGTGTATAATTTCAAATATCAAACATATCTTTACTTTTTTGCTTGTACCGAGATCAAGAAAACTTCATGAAAAGTTGTACACAGGTCAGAATGGATTAAACAATACACCAGAAAAGTGCTGTCCCCATACAGGGGAAATAATCATGATGTAAGGTTACACCAATACAGTAATCATTGACTCAGTCCACAGGCAGAGCGTCATATGAAGAGTGCCTTTCTAAAAACTATCCCCCTAAATCGTCTTGTTGCCATTTCCCCTAATGTAAAAAATGATAGTCAGAATGTAAAACAATGTCTAACCTATTGATATCTGTTATCAAAATTTCATTTAAGCATGTTTAACGTCGCCAACAAACTCAAATTTGAACAGCACAACACGTGAACAGTTTGCTGTAACAGGTTTATTTACATAATAAAACTTTACTATGTTTGGTTGAATAACGCTAGAAAGATTCCGAACAGTAGTAATTAAATGTATGACCAAAACAAAATTAATATTAAGTCTTTATTCCATTTTATGGCTTTAATATCCCTTTTTATCAAGATCTTGGCAATCTTGTCATTGTACTGATTACCGATCTTGTCTTTATACCCTGCCAAAATTGAATCAACATAGCAACTGGCGAGCAAACTGTCCATGAGTTGTACCATTCAAATTTACGTTTGATGTTGCCTTTAAACACGCTTGAATGAAATTTTGAGGTCAGATATCAATAGATTAGACATTGTTTTACATGTTGGTACTTTATTTTCCTCTGATTATCATTGGAACTTGTAGGAAACTTTGGTTGAAGCGGCCCCACCGTGGCTATCATTTCTTAAAGGGGAATGAGACGAGATATAAAAGAGGGAGGGGGTAGTTTTAAAAAAAGGCTTTCTTCATGTAACGCAGTGCCTGTGCTCAGTCCTTATGAAGGTATTCATTATGTATACTTTGTTTAGATATTTCATTTTTTTCAGGCACATCCTCTGTATCCTCCCAAGCCTCAGCCACATCATGTCTCAATAAGAATATCCAGGAAGTGCTGAAAAATAAGGATGCCTTGTCCTGTTTCATTCAGTACATGGACTCTAGAAAGGCAGGTGCTTTGATCCGATTCTGGTGTGATGCAGAAAGCTTTCAAGCTGCTACTTGGAGCAGGATACGCACTCATACACTAAATGTCACCAGACACAATACTTTATCAGAACGCAGTAAACAGTCAAGTGAAGCTGGTGCTACTTCACCCCAGGAACAGGAGCAGATAAATTATCCTAAGGCTGTGCTCACAAACACAGACAATCAATATGAAGGTAGCGTTTCCAACTCAGATACAAAATGTGATGTTAGAACAGATACAGATCAGATTGAGGCTATAAGGACCGAGCAGAGACTGACCACTTTAAGTCTAGACACAAATAGTCATTTATCATCCCCCAAATCTGTGATATCTCCCACTTCTACAAAGGAGAATTCTAGGGTAACTTCTCACCTCCCTGATAGTCTTACTAACAATATAGACAAAAGTCGAGAATCATCCATTGTGCCTACCGTTTCTTATTCCAAAGAAAGGAGTCCTTCATCAGTTGATGTAACAGAGAAGTTAAAACGAAGTAAGTTTAAAGTTATTCTATAATTATTCACTTTTTTAAAGATTTTTTATGCTCCTTGAAAGAACGGTACACCTACATGTGTTTTGTGTGCATATCATTTTGTGTACTTACATCTTAAATATAAGGTTGTATAAAGTTAGTTTTCAGACAGGGACATTGCAGTGATTCCTATCTATAGGGTGACTGATTTTGACCTGATAGTACTTGTATCTCACTTCAAGTCTATGCAGGTATATAGTACAGAAAATATGCATAAACTTTGTTTTGAGATCAGTTGTCAAAACTGTTTGAGTACAGAAATTGGAAATAGTAATTATTCTTAAATATCCTTTATGTATATTTGATAATGTGTTTATTCAAGTGATTCAGTTGGGAAATCCCATTGCAATGATTGATTTTAGGCCACGATTTCAATTGAAATTTCTGAGAAGAAAAAGCCATTATAAAGTAATTTTTTACGATACTCCTTATGATTCATATGAAGGAGTATCTTACTCAAATTACTGTTATCATGTTCAAAGTTCAAAAGTCAGATTTACGTCCATCCAACTACAACCTT
Source organism: Pteria penguin (assembly GCA_035048485.1). Taxonomy (NCBI): domain Eukaryota; kingdom Metazoa; phylum Mollusca; class Bivalvia; order Pterioida; family Pteriidae; genus Pteria; species Pteria penguin. Next base: position 40,079,420 of record CM068590.1, on the reverse strand, counting down.
TGAAGAAATAGTACGATGTCCGTGTCAATGTTTGTCTATTTAGTGAGGACAGCATGTTGATGTTGATGATTTAATTGATTCAGTGTAAAAGTCTTTCTTAAAGATAAGTTTTGACCACAATTGTGTGAATTCTTTTAGAAAACATCGCCTCCCCCCGCCAAGGCGAAAGTGACAGTGTATGAATTTATGTTCATCAGTCTATTCGCACGATCATTCGTAGTGACCAACATATGTAGTGTAATCTTTGATTTCGTCATCTCTTCTCTTTTCTCTTAATTTTCACACTTTGAAAATGAAATGGGCTTGTTTTCGCACATTTCACATAATAATAAAGATAAAACATTTCAAACTACAAATGTATAATGTATATGTGTTTTATCAACTGATTTTTTTATTCGTACTTTCTTTTACCCGAACTACGGTGAAATCGACTTGTCTAGGGACTACTTTACAGTTTTCATTGTAGTCTGAGATTCTCTGCCCTTCTCACACTTTTGTTATCGTCGGTTTGTGGGAGAGGATCAGACAGAATTTGTTTATCAATAGTTGGAATTTCCGCAAACCACCAATGTCAGAAGTGGGAGAAGGGAAATTTCTATTATACTTCACCACCGTTTCAATAGAAATTAGGAGAAGGGCAGAGAATCTCGGACTATTTTCATTGCAATACACTGTCGTTTGTGAGAATTAAGGACGTATGTTGAAACATCATAACCCAGCATGTAGCCTTCACTAAAGGGATAATGTGTTGCATGGAACACTGTTACTTTTAGTTCATCAATCTCATCGCATCATTTGAGTAACCAATCTACCCTTTAAATATACAAATCAGTATAAAAAGATAATTAAAAACACTTAACTGGAAAAGATGGACACTCCATGTAGTGGCGGATCCAGGAGTTCGGAAAGGGGGGGGGGGTTGTTACATGTGTATTAGCCAAAGTACCCAGCCAATATTCGTGCCAAATCTGGATTTTAACACCCCCCCCCCCCCCCTTCTGAACCCACCAACTGCGATTGAATTACATGATGGGATAACCTTAAAAGCAGGTTTCTCTGTACACTACCTTGTTTTCATTAATTTGTAATAACAACTCATTTCAATCAACTTTAACAAAATGAGGTCAAGGCATCCTTATTGTGATATAGTACCTTTAGATCGTTACTCACAACAAGATGTAAGTAGGAGTATCTTTCAGGATCTCGTCCTTTGATAGTACCTTTATGAATACACACATTACATATGGTTGTATATTGCCATTTTGTATTATGTAGTTTTTATTGTTAAAAAAAAACTTAAAGTTGGAATGTGAAGCCAGTATTTCACACTTGTAACAGCTACATGTATAAACATGAAGAATAACTCAAGTTTTGTACCTGCAATTTGTTTCAAGCAATTAATATTAGTTGTGATCACTTGAGCTACATGTACATGTATATATAATGTATATATAATGTAAGCACATTTGGGTCTTGTGTTTTACAAATCCTTTGAGATATTGATTATCTGTAGATACAAACAACTATAGACTGAATTTCAATTTTGACGCAGTTGACTCACTTTTGTCAGATTTATGATTTATTGTAGATGTCCTTCTCACTTATGTGAAATCATTTATTTCACACATTCTTTCAATCTGATTAAAACCATATCTTTATTCCACTTCTCTATTTGTCCCATTACGAATAAAGTCTGGCGAAACTCGGTTAGGGGTCATATTCTGGTGAACTATTGATTTTCAGCCAATCAGTGGATCGGCTACAAATTCCTAAGAATGACATTAACATCCCCAGCGTGCGTGACCCACAAGGTAGTTTTTGAACAGTGTTTGTTACATATTGTCATTTGCATGTGCCTAGCCAAGTCATTGATTGGCTATGGGAAATAACAGTTTTGGTGACTGGAACATCATCCAAGTTCACCAGAACATGACCCCTTTCGGGGTTTCGCCAGATCTTTATCCGCAATGGGAAAAATAGAGAAGATGATTAAGATATGGTTTTAATTAGATTTACATTCTTTGAGCTCTTAATTACATTTACCAGCAACCACAGACCTACTTTTGTGAGAGTTATCCACTTATCACTTTTTGAAATGAAATTTCCAGACATTTCTAGTCCATACTTTGATTGCTTTTCATCCAAGAGTCATGATATTTGGCATATAGCTAAGGAACCTTGTTGTTTTTAAAAGGTCGAGTTCAAAGGTCATTTTCACAATATGTTCTCCATGGTCATTGTTAGCCTATGACTAAATTTGTTGTGATACAACTTTTTTGTTGTGGAGAGTTATATACATTTGGGACAGTTCTAGTTAAGACTGTGTATGTTGTTAAGTTTCATTCTTTACTTTTAAAAGGTATAGAGAAAGATGCAGTCCTCATATTCCAGAAATATCTTTCTCAAGACGCCACTCATCCTGTTGGCATTACTGATTCACTGAGAAATGAGTGTATACGTAAGTATTGATGCATGGCACAAACAAGGAAATTTAAGTTATTGGATAAAATACAAAATGTGTATATCAAGGTTAACTGTGAAATCAGAATGTGAAACAAAATATGAAAGCAAGTCATTAAAGGCAATAAAAAATTAAATGGAACTGTTAACAGCATTAAGGCTTTTTGTGCTGCCTGTGAAGCATAGCGGCACATAGGGATCACTTTTCCAGCATCCGTCTGCCTGTCTGTCTGGTAGTCACACTTTCACATTATTGGCTATATCTTTGTTATTTGATATGGTGAGTTGACAGAACTTGCACAGATTAACAAACAAACAAATAACTTTTAGTTGGATCCCAAATTTTTGACCTTATGACCTTGACCTTGGAGTTTGGCCTTCATTTCAATAAATTTAACCTTGGCCAGAACTTTTTGACTGGCAAGTGATAGGACTTTGATATCTCACATGTGAATTTCCTGTGACAAGGCCTTTTTGTTGACATCAGAATTTTTGACATTGTAACCTTGACCTTGGAGTTTGATTTACTTTTTAAAAATATTAACATTGGCTATAATTTTCAAATGACAAATGATAAGGCTTTCATATTTTACATGTGTATTGGTTATGACGACACAAATTTTTGTACTTTGTGACCTTCACCTTGGAGTTTGACCTACTTTAAAAAAATTTAACCTTGGCCATAATTTTTGAATGGCAAGTGATAGAGTTTTGATATTTAATATGTATATTCCTTATGACATGGCCTTGTGACCTTGACCTATGACCTTGACCTCAAAGATTGACCTACTTTTAGGACTGTTCAGTAGTCACACTTTTTTTCACATTAACAGATTACATTTTTATCTTTTAGTCCATACTGATGCTGTAGTTATTGTGAAGGTATTATGTCAAGTGGTTGTTTGTAAGCCTATGCTTGTGATGTCAAAAGAAAAAATGAAGCAGTTTCAAATGAAACCAAGGTTGATGACCTTGTGACTGTGACCTTTTTGCTAAGAATAGCTGTTTTGGACTGTGTTGTGGTAGTACAAAAAGCCCCATAGGCAGCACATATTCACTTTAACACCCATTCTAGTTGTAAGTTACTGATTTATTGCAGAAAAAAGGATAAATGGTGTATGTGCAAATGTGCAGGTTACTTAATTTTCTCTAAAATTTGTTTGCATTAAGGGTCTTAGTGAACAGAAGGGCTATAGTGATACACAGAAACACAGTGTAACATCTCAAGTTTATTACTCTGGGTTTGCATTCATGTTGGGACAGATTAGTAGGTCTGAAACTGTACATGTATCTATTGCAAGTCATGATTTACTCTGGATACTTCATTCTTCAAACATTCTTTGTTTGCAGTAATACAATCAAGAGGTCAACTGGCAATAATCAGTTAACACAGTGATCATATTATATAGTTGTAGTTGGTCACTTTGATTTTATTAACACCATATGCTCATGTTATGTCATTGATTTTATTAACACCATATGCTCATGTTATGTCATTGATTGTATTAACACCATATGCTCAGGTTATGTCATTGATTTTATTAACACCATATGCTCATGTTATGTCATTGATTTTATTAACACCATATGCTCATGTTATGTCATTGATTGTATTAAAACCATATGCTCATGTTACATGTATATCATTCAGATACATTGAGTACTGTATTATGTGATATTGTAGGCAAGATATGTCAGGAGGATGGAGAAGTGGACCCAAACTGTTTTCATGAGTGCCAAAACTTTATAGTCAACAAAATGGATTCAGAGTAAGTATGTAAATATTTTGTTTGTGTTTACACCAGGTGAGAAGTCAGGGTTTGTTGGAAGTCACATACATGAATGCCAGAGAGATTTCATAGATGGATTTACTCAAATTCTAATCCTGTCTAGAAAAGTAGAGTAGTAAAATGCCTGAGCATCTGGATTTTGCTATACATTTGTAGACAACATGCCAACCAGAGTACAGACTCAGATGCCATGTGTATTGAATAGTCTGGTAACCATGTTATTGTTTCTTGTTTTACATCAATATAATTTCATTTACAAATGTACATGGTGATGACATCTGCCGGATGCAATATTAAGCAATATGGACTTATACAATGGACCTGTTCATAGCTTGGATTCTTTTTTACAGGGGTTTTTCTCACTCCTTTGGGAGTGGGGTCTAGACTGGACTTTTAGCAACATTTTGCCTTAATTAGGACTTTTTTAAAATTCATAAATAATACAAGTACATTGAATTTCATTGAAAATCTTTGTAAGATATTATTCAAAAATCGTTTTTAAGATTTCTTTATTAGATAATTTGTACTTAAAATCATTCTATTTTCACCCTACAACCACAAAACAAATTGGTTGCTTTTTAGATTGGGAATGGGACAAAATTTGGGCCCCGTACAACCTAGTAGAAAATCCCTGTTATTTACCTAACACAGGGCTTAGGTTTTATTGACTCTATTGAAAGATGAGACAGACAAATAGGGTATAAATCCTGGATGTAGAAAATTCTTAATTGTGATGTAAATATGTAACCATTGCATACACAGTAATCTATTGATTTTATATTCCGATTATAATAACTGGATATTTTACTAAATATCTGAGGGACTTGTATGTCTGAAAAATGTATTTAATTGTCTCAATAACTCTTACCTTTACAGAATTGAAATTGTAACCAGACGTTGCATCCTAATACCAAAATATCATGTAATTAAACCTTTAAATTGAGTTTTTATGATGTGTTACAGACTCATGACTCTCACACGTATAGTAATGATGTCAGTATTTATCGTGATCTCCTTTGATTACTACTGGACAATTATATATTTGTAATAGACTCATAGCCACCAGAATGTAATATAAGAATTGATATTTCAGATACTTTACTGAGTTTGTATCGAGTGAATTTTATTATCGCCATCAAGTGAACATCTTAACAGGTTCAGCAGGAATCACTATCTGCCTCAGAGATGTCCTATACAACGAAGGCTCTCTCTTCTACTTTATGGAGGTAAATAATGTCTTACATTGGGACCTATCAGGAAGTAATGTCCTGTTGATACTAATGATGCCCTACTTGACATGAAAAGATATAAAAACTAGCAATGAAGAGAAATATGTTACTAAGTGTTTGTGTTGTACAAAGAATAATGTACAATGAAATGTGAAGACATGTGAATCCATTATAGTCAAATCTCATTTCACCATCACTTGATGTAATGTTATATTTGGCTACTGTTACCTGGCAGCACTTATTATCTAACTATCCAAGTAAAAAGTGATTTGCATGGTTGAATTCTCAGCATCTGTATATTGCTGCATACTTTCACATAAAATAACTAGAAAATAAAATGTCTAATAGAAAAACTTCTAATTAAAGTGTGAAAATATATGATTTCACTTAATTGAGTCTTTCCTTTGTATCTCCCCAAATATGTACCTTTGAAGTTGTATCTCAGCCTCCTAATAAATTATGTCATATGCAGCATGTATTACAAACATTAATGTAAAATAAAGATGTGATTGCCAGATAGTTTGGTGATCTTTGGGACGATCCTGTTGTTAGACCAATACTCAAAATCAAAAGACACTTTGTAGTTTTAGTATAGGGGTTATACTAAATTAAATAGGTATGTAGTACCTAAATTTCTAAAAAAAATTACATGATACTGCTGTTATAATAACTGACTCTGACCTTAATACATGTACTAGTTAAGAAAGAGAGAAATAAATACCTGAGTGTGTAGTAAACCATTACCAATATAATTAACATCATTGATAACAGTGGACAGTTCTCTCATCCAGTGTTACAACTACCAAGTGAAATATCTCTTACTCATATATATATATTGACAAGTCAATATAGGAGCCTATCAGGAAACAAAATACATGTATTACTGACTTGAGGGTATTTTCAATATTCTTACTCACTTTCAGATTATTGTGTTTCTTTTTCAGTATATAGAGCAAGAAGGAGCCAGTGATTTGCTTCAGTTCTGGCTGGCCGTAGATAACTTCCGTAAACACCTGGTGTCAGCTGGGAGTGATTATGATGGAATTCAAGCACAGAATGATGCAATGGTCATATATGATAAGTTAGTAAAACTAGATCATCATTTTTGATAAGGAAAGAAGAGAGTCATCCTTGGCATCCTTTTTCTGGAATTTTACATGATTTTCCTTAATTTTCACTTACCGAAACTGAAAGTTCAAGTGAGCTATTTTGATAGACACATAGTTCACTTCTGCCTTTTCAGCTTCTCAGTATGTCAGTGTTTAAGCTTCTTGGATAAATTTGATCAGATACATGCACAAATGATAAATCTGATCAGACACATGCACAAATGATAAATTTCGATGGATTAAGATTTTATCATTTATATGGGACATTGACTTTAATCATGTTACAGAAATGTGTGTAGGTATGGCATACCTCAACCCAAAAACTTCGTCAGTCCTGGTTCGATTTCCTTTCTCACTTATTGATATTGTAATTGTTTAATAATTTACAGGTATTTTATTTTCTATGTACAATAACTTTATAATTGAAATGTTTACAAGCATATGTTTCATTATACATTCAAACTACATGTATATGAATTGCTTTTAATCTGCCACTACTTGTTGTTAAGGTTATGGACTAAGAAATATGCCATTGGAGTACTCCTTTGTCGTATGTGTTCTTTGTATAACACATGTTTTTCATTGTTTTGTAGATATTTCTCTTTACAAGCTAGTCATCCATTGGAGTACTCCTTTGTCGTATGTGTTGTTTGTATAACACATGTTTTTCATTGTTTTGTAGATATTTCTCTTTACAAGCTAGTCATCCATTGGAGAACTCCTTTGTCGTATGTGTTGTTTGTATAACACATGTTTTTCATTGTTTTGTAGATATTTCTCTTTACAAGCTAGTCATCCATTGGAGTACTCCTTTGTAGTATGTGTTCTTTGTATAACACATGTTTTTCATTGTTTTGTAGATATTTCTCTTTACAAGCTAGTCATCCATTGGAGTACTCCTTTGTTGTATATGTTCTTTGTATAACACATGTTTTTCATTGTTTTGTAGATATTTCTCTTTACAAGCTAGTCATCCATTGGAGTACTCCTTTGTTGTATGTGTTCTTTGTATAACACATGTTTTTCATTGTTTTGTAGATATTTCTCTTTACAAGCTAGTCATCCATTTGGAGTACTCCTTTGTCGTATGTGTTCTTTGTATAACACATGTTTTTCATTGTTTTGTAGATATTTCTCTTTACAAGCTAGTCATCCATTGGAGTACTCCTTTGTCGTATGTGTTCTTTGTATAACACATGTTTTTCATTGTTTTGTAGATATTTCTCTTTACAAGCTAGTCATCCATTGGAGTACTCCTTTGTAGTATGTGTTCTTTGTATAACACGTTTTTCATTGTTTTATAGATATTTCTCTTTACAAGCTAGTCATCCATTGGAGAACTCCTTTGTAGTATGTGTTCTTTGTATAACACATGTTTTTCATTGTTTTGTAGATATATCTATTTACAAGCTAGTCATCCATTGGAGTACTCCTTTGTCGTATGTGTTCTTTGTATAACACATGTTTTTCATTGTTTTGTAGATATTTCTCTTTACAAGCTAGTCATCCTTTGGGTTTTGATGACAGAGTGAGATTTGAAGTGGAGGGCAATATATGTAGAGAAGAAGGACCTTTACCTGATTGCTTCCAGAAACCTTTCAGCATTGTTCTCAAAACCTTGGAAAAGGTAAGGGTAACCAAATTACATTCCTCACTTGTAACCAGCACAGAAATGTGGAAATTAATATTAATGCAGATTTGCCTATTTATGGTATACATATGTAATAGTATCAAAAGGATGACTTATTTACTATCAGAATTGACATCTGATGTAATATAATTTCTGAATAATTCATCAGAAAAATATTATACAAAATTGTTCTTTACCTTAACCAATGAAATAATAATGTTTTGCACATCTGTCTGTTAGTGTGTCCATCTGCATGTCCTACTTGTTTTCAACTTTTCAACTTATTATAGAGCTGAGTTAAGATATTTTGATGCTGATCTGTAGTTACGTGTATATTACTGACTTGATGTAGTAAACATATGATACATGTTTTACCCTAGCAATGGTTTCAGAATACCTGTTTATTTTACTTATATTTTACATTATAACAGATGTACTTCCCAAGTTTCCTACAAAGTGAGATTTACTATAAATATCTGTCAGAGCTGGTCAGCACAGTCCAGATTGCCTCTGATCTTCCAAAGCAGTCAAAACATAGAAGACAGGGTGAGTTGATCATTTACATGTACATATCTCCTCTATTTGTTCCATTGTTTTACATATTCATCTACATTATACATGTGTTATAGAACTTTTATGTTAAATGTCAGTATGTACCTTCTTCCCATATGCCCTGACCAGCTGGTACACTGTCACTGGTTTATCTTTCCATATACAGTCGAACTTCGATAACTCCAACTTCGATAACTCGAAAACCCCCTGAAACTCGAAGTTATCTTGCGGTCCCGAGAACATTTAGAATATTTTAACGTTATTTACCTTCTCAAACTCCAACTTCTGAAACTCGAATACCCCCGAAAACTCAGAGTAATTTTCAGGTCCCGACGACAATTTTACACTAAATTCACCTTCGAAAATTCGAAGCAAATGACACAATCGGAAACTAATTGGTTTGTTTACACAGCGATTAAAATTTCATAGCCGTGTGCGTTCAAGCTTGACGGATTAACTGACCACTTGTTGCGCAATCGATCGTTAAGGTTAACTGCTGTAATTATGACAGAATGCGATTTTTAATTGCTAATGTTGAAAATTGTCGCCGATTATACAAGCTGCAAGTTTTTAACAGTTATGGACATTAATAAAATTACGCATAAATAAAACATCTAAGGTATTGTACCATGTGCTTTGATTTTATGTTTTGTTCTGACCTGCATTTAAAATAAATTGAGAGTATTACTTCTCCTTCATGTTATTTTTCACGACTACTACTAGTATTACAGTGAGACTTTGTTAAAAGTAGATGTCATTGAGTTGTTTTAAAGTTGGATCTTTCACTTTCGATTTGGCGGGATTTTAATTCTTACCTTCGATAACTCGAACCTTCTGAAACTCGAAGTAATTTCGTTGGTCCCGAGGACTTCGAGTTATCGAAGTTCAACTGTACCCTTATACTCTGTAGGGACAGTAATTGGCTGACCTTACCATATGCTCTGACCACCAGTCATGTCCTGTCTGCACTGACTTTTTGCTGGAGTGACCTTCTCATACAAAATTTATGTCATGCCCTTCATCAGCTACACAGTCACTGGCTTATCTTCCTGTATGCCCTGATCAGGATTTGTACCCAGAGGCAGAGGTGAAAAGTTACAGAGAGTTCCTTTGTGATACTTTATAGCACTTGGCCACAATGAACCCTGAATATATTTCCTGATCATCATAGAGATCTCCATCATTTGCTCATAACTTTATTTACTCAAAACATGTATCCTGACAAACCTGATTGAATGGTTAATTGATTCATCTTGTTATTTGGAACTCATTGTTGTGCTTTATCTGTTACAAGCTCTGGTTCTGTTCTACATTGATTTTTATTTTGTTATTTACCATGTTGTTGATGTTCTGCTGTATGGTATAGTCCAAGTGTTTTGGAACCGTCCTGTTGATGAGAGTGGCACTCATCCAGGATTAAAATCTTTGTAAACAACTTCAGACTCTTCCTTCCCTGTAATGATTGAAAATATCATTGAAAGCAACATCAAACTCTTGTTTCCCAGTAACTATGGTAACGACCAAAACATCCCTGAAAGCAATATCAAAATCTTTCTTTCACAGGCTAGTTATGACTGAAAAATCATTGAAAGCAACATCAAATTCTTCCTTCCCTGTAGTGAATGAAAATATCATTGAAAACATCAAATTCTTCCTTCCCTGTAGTGAATGAAAATATCATTGAAAACAACATCAAATTCTTCCTTCCCTGTAGTGAATGAAAATATCATTGAAAACAACATCAAATTCTTCCTTCCCTGTAGTGAATGAAAATATCATTGAAAACAACATCAAACTCATGATTGTATGTGTTACAGATAGTGACGCTTCTTCAGTGCATAGCAGTCACAGTGCTGGCAGCGAAAGTGTCAGTCATAAGAATACTTTACTGGCCATGGATACTAGTCATCTGCGGAAGAGCATTCCACGTCTACATGAGAGTGATATCAATATCGATCCCGGACTACTGAATCCAGATCTCCTGTGGAAAAGAACAGATTCAAGGTCAGGCATAAAGCAAATACTCACTGCTCAGAATGGCTGGCATTTTGATGAATGTTAGAAAATTTTATATAATTAGTTTGGTGTAATTTGGAATAAGAGAGAATGTTGTAATTTACTGGACATAAGATGAATAGAGAGCTGCTAATAAAGTTAGTACATGAAGTTGATGATTTTGCTGTCTTATAAACTTCCCGTTCTGCAGATGTCTTCATGGTCTTTAATTACCAGCAATGCACCAGATCATATTTCTTCATGAAAAGTGATGTTTTGAGAAACAATTGCCAGAGTAGTTAATGATAACTTTTTTGTTTTAGTTTGTCTCTAGGAAAAGTTGACTCACTAGGGAGATTTATGTCAGAATTTGATCCACATCCAGATCTAGAAAAAGCCAAGGGTATGTTGACATTAAAAATGTTTTCTGGAAAAGAAGAATAAGACAAGGCTCAGAATAAATCAATCTTGATGATGATAATAGAGAAAACAAAAAACTTTAATTTTTAAATAGGATACTTGTCGCTGACATAAAAGTGTTTGACAAAATAATTCAGAAATATGACTTTAATGTATTTGATTGCATTACATATAGTAATTACCAAATATTCAATGTTCATGACACACTTAGAAAAGGGTTCTTGAAAAAAGATCTGATTGTATTGAATACGGTTGAAATGGATCTGAGTATGCTTGTCTCTGATTTCATCATGTCATAAAAAAAGTTAGTAAGATAATTTGGCATAAAAGATGAGAATTAAATACAAAATGACCTTTTTATCAATGTTTTCTGAAGTGCTTCTATTGGAATATTCCATTCCCTCTGAAGTTGTAATAACAAGCTGTTTCATATTATTACAGGCTCAGGTTTGTTTAAGAAAAACAAGAAGAAAGAAAAGGTTTGTGTATAAATCTTATAAAGTGATCTCTCTAGCTATCCATTACAAGTACTATGTGAGTTTGTAACATATCTCTAGCTATCCATTACAAGTACTATCTGGTTTGTAACATATCTTTAGCTATCCATTACAAGTACTATGTGAGTTTGTAACATATCTCTTGCTATCCATTACAAGTACTATGTGAGTTTGTAACATATCTCCAGCTATCCATTACAAGTACTGTCTGAGTTTGTAACATATCTCTAGCTATCCATTACAAGTACTATCTGAGTTTGTAACATATCTCCAGCTATCCATTACAAGTACTGTCTGAGTTTGTAACATATCTCTAGCTATTCATTACAAGTACTATGTGAGTTTGTAACATATCTCTAGCTATCCATTACAAGTATTATCTGAGTTTGTACCATATCTCTAGCTATTCATTACAAGTACTATGTGAGTTTGTAACATATCTCTATCTATCCATTACAAGTACTGTCTGAGTTTGTACCATATCTCTAGCTATCCATTACAAGTACTATGTGAGTTTGTAACATATCTCTAGCTATTCATTACAAGTACTACATGTGTTTGTAACATATCTCTAGCTATCCATTACAAGTACTATGTGAGTTTGTAACATATCTCTAGCTATTCATTACAAGTACTATGTGAGCTTGTAACATATCTCTAGCTATTCATTACAAGTACTATGTGAGTTTGTAACATATCTCTAGCTATCCATTATAAGTACTATCTGAGTTTGTGCCATATCTCTAGCTATCCATTACAAGTACTATCTGAGTTTGTACCATATCTCTAGCTATCCATTACAAGTACTATGTGAGTTTGTAACATATCTCTAGCTATCCATTACAAGTACTATGCGAGCTTGTAACATATCTCTAGCTATCCATTACAAGTACTGTCTGAGTTTGTAACATATCTCTAGCTATCCATTACAAGTACTATGTGAGTTTGTAACATATCTCTAGCTATCCATTACAAGTACTATGTGAGTTTGTAACATGTCTCTAGCTATCCATTACAAGTATTATCCGAGTTTGTACCATATCTCTAGCTATTCATTACAAGTACTATGTGAGTTTGTAACATATCTCTAGCTATCCATTACAAGTACTATGTGAGTTTGTAACATATCTCTAGCTATCCATTACAAGTACTATCTGAGTTTGTAACATATCTCCAGCTATCAATTACAAGTACTGTCTGAGTTTGTAACATATCTCTAGCTATTCATTACAAGTACTATGTGAGTTTGTAACATGTCTCTAGCTATCCATTACAAGTACTATGTGAGTTTGTAACATATCTCTAGCTATCCATTACAAGTACTATCTGAATTTGTACCATATCTCTAGCTATCCATTACAAGTACTATCTGAGTTTGTACCATATCTCTAGCTATCCATTACAAGTACTCTCTGAGTTTGTAACATATCTCTAGCTATCCATTATAAGTACTGTCTGAGTTTGTAACATATCTCTAGCTATCCATTACAAGTACTATCTGAATTTGTACCATATCTCTAGCTATCCATTACAAGTACTATCTGAGTTTGTACCATATCTCTAGCTATCCATTACAAGTACTATGTGAGCTTGTAACATATCTCTAGCTATCCATTACAAGTACTGTCTGAGTTTGTAACATATCTCTAGCTATCCATTACAAGTACTATCTGAGTTTGTAACATATCTCTAGCTATCCATTACAAGTACTATGTGAGTTTGTAACATGTCTCTAGCTATCCATTACAAGTATTATCTGAGTTTGTACCATATCTCTAGCTATTCATTACAAGTACTATGTGAGTTTGTGACATATCTCTATCTATCCATTACAAGTACTATGTGAGTTTGTAACATATCTCTAGCTATCCATTACAAGTACTATGTGAGTTTGTAACATATCTCTAGCTATCCATTACAAGTACTATGTGAGTTTGTAACATATCTCTAGCTATCCATTACAAGTACTCTCTGAGTTTGTAACATATCTCTAGCTATCCATTATAAGTACTGTCTGAGTTTGTAACATATCTCTAGCTATCCATAACAAGTACTATTTGAGTTTGTAACATATCTCTAGCTATCCATTACAAGTACTGTCTGAGTTTGTAACATATCTCTAGCTATTCATTACAAGTACTATGTGAGTTTGTAAAATATCTCTAGCTATTCATTACAAGTACTAGGTGAGTTTGTAACTTTTATCTAGCTATTCATTACAAGTACTATGTGAGTTTGTAACATGTCGCTAGCTATCCATTACAAGTACTATGTGAGTTTGTAACATGTCGCTAGCTATTCATTACAAGTACTATGTGAGTTTGTAACATATCTCTAGCTATCCATTACAAGTACTATGTGAGTTTGTAACATATCTCTAGCTATCCATAACAAGTACTATCTGAGTTTGTAACATATCTCTAGCTATCCATTACAAGTACTGTCTGAGTTTGTAACATATCTCTAGCTATTCATTACAAGTACTATGTGAGTTTGTAATATGTCTCTAGCTATTCATTACAAGTACTATGTGAGTTTGTAACATATTTCTAGCTATTCATTACAAGTACTATGTGAGTTTGTAACATGTCGCTAGCTATCCATTACAAGTACTATGTGAGTTTGTAACATGTCGCTAGCTATTCATTACAAGTACTATGTGAGTTTGTAACATATCTCTAGCTATTCATTACAAGTACTATGTGAGTTTGTAACATATCTCTAGCTATTCATTACAAGTACTACGTGAGTTTGTAACATGTCTCTAGCTATCAATTACAAGTACTGTCTGAGTTTGTAACATGTCGCTAGCTATTCATTACAAGTACTATCTGAGTTTGTACCATATCGCTAGCTATCCATTACAAGTACTATGTGAGTTTGTAACATGTCTCTAGCTGTCAATTACATTGATTGATTGATTGATTGAGTTTTGTTTAACGTCACACCACGAATATTTCACGTATATGGTGACGGCATCTGCCTGATGCAGGGCATACAAATTTTGACCTTTGCAACGGACCCACCCGAAGCAGTGAGGGATCTTTAACGTGCCATGCATACCACGACACAGGGCCTCGGGTTTTTCTGTCTCATCCGAAAGACAGGACACCGGCATGGCCAGAGCGGGAATCGAACCCCGGCCTCCCGATCAGGAGTCCAGCACGATACCACTAGGCCACACCGGCTTGCTATCAATTACAAATACTATCAGAGTTAATGCTATCAACATTACTACATTATTAGAAACTTTTTTAATCTTTCAAAGATTAAAGAACAGAAATGATAAATGTTCTGCAGTTCACTCATAAGTCAGAGTTCTAGGGAAGCAATAGAGTGTTCATTGATTCAGTCGTGTTATATTGAAGTTCTAGGGAAGCAAGAGAATGTTCAATGGTTCTGTCTTGGTACATGTAAGTTCTAGGGAAGCAAGAGAATAAATATTCTATGGTTTTGTCTTGTTTTGCTGAAGTTCAAGAGAAGCAAAGGAATGTTCTGCAGTTCACTTTTGTTATGTGGAAGTTCTAGTGAAGCAAGAGAGTGTTCATTGGTTTAGTCTTGATAAATTGAAATTATAGGGAAACAAGAGAATGTTCTATAGTTCAGTCGTGTTATGTTGAAGTTCTAGGGAAACAAGAGAATGTTCTATGGTTCACTCTTGATATATTGAAATGTCTCAGACACTGAAATACTGAAGATGTTTTCTAGATAATTGTTACTGAATTATAGATAAATGTCACTGATTTATAGATAACTTTTACTGAATTCAAGAAATACCGTACATTAAAATGTTTCATTCTCTATTTCAGGAACAGGAGGACATGGCTGTACAGATTGCCCAAAAGATAATAAGTGATGTTACATCTGTTACCCAGGCGATAGGTGCTCTACAAGACTTAAAACCAAGTATGGAACAACCTGAACCTAATTCATGATATTACATCCATTACTAAGGCGACAATGCGATGTAAAATTCAGTACCATTCTGTAACAATGTGCTGTTATGTTGAAGACACAACAGTGTGAAATCAATCATATCATTGATATGCTACCAAGGCTGATAGGTGCTTTCCAAAATATAGAACTTAGGTGGGAGTCATTTGTACTTTATCCTTCATATCATTATTGAAAATCAAACTACATATGTTTATAATTGATGAATATTTCTGAACTATTAAATGCATTAATCAAAGCTTATTAATACCTTATTAAGCAGACCTGGAATGATTTTTGTTACTTTTATCTTGTTGTATGTCTTGTCATACATATTTTAATTATGATTTTACTGCTTTCATTTAGTAACCCAGTTAGAAAACATCTGGAAGAATACAATGCATATGGTATTTTCACCTGTCTTCCCTATTTTCAGAACTTTTGCATTATACTAAAAGAAATAACACAAACGCTCTTTGCCGCAAATTTTCGGCCACCTGGCCTTTATCAAGCAATAGTCAGAATAGTACAGTAGATCTACGTAACATCCATCTTTACATGTCTAATATAAACATATAATATTAGACATGTAAAGATGGATGCTATGTAGATTTACTGTACTATTCTAACTATTGCTTGATAAAGGCCAGGAGGCCGAAAATTTGTGGCAAAGAGTGTTTGTGTTGTTTCTTTTAGTATATTTTACTTCCCTTTGGAGGACTACTTATTATATTTTGCATTATAGGTTTTTGTGGCAGAATATTGCGGCTGGGGGCATTTGAATTTTTGAAACACAACTTGGATTTTGTTTAAGTACCCACATACATATATGTCTTTTAGATTCCTTTATATTCTAACAAATTTATGTCAAGCAGTTAAGATCTCTGATAATATTATGATTTCTGTGTCTGTAGTAACACAGGATGTATCATAATATGGCAATGTCTGTCCATCTGAAACAATTCCATTACGTACAATTCTGTTATCATCTTGCTTGTTGAAGCTTTATGTCTGGAGAGTTGTTGTCGCACTATTGGTGTTAGCATTTGTGTAGACAAAAACTTTAGGCTATTTATTAGCTGTGTTAATGAACGTTTCTCTGCCCAGCGAGATATGTTGTCTCCTGACAACTTTCGTAGAGGTTTAAAAGTGAAACTTGATGTGTATGTTTATCATGAGATTGTCCATATGCCATTTGACTTCCTTTTCAGTTACATACCAATTTAGAAGAGTCATTGCCCTTTGTTGAAAGTATGTATTCCAGAATTTTTTCAGTTGTTCTTTGAGATATTTCAGGTATTGATACTTCATGTATATGTTTTGTATGAGGTTCTTTATATGATGTTGGACTTTTTTGCAATTGACACCATTTTACTTGAGTTATTACCCTTGGATGAAACTTAGTATTTCAGGGTTTTTTTCAGTTATATATAAGTTAACCTTTGTATGTTTTCTATGAGATGCAAGTAAGGGATGAAGTTCAACATTCGTCATTATTGACTTTATATTACAAGTAGTATTGCCCTTTAGCAAATGTTATTTTGCTGCTTGTAGGAAGTTGCTACCTGATATTAAACAATGGGCATATTTTACAGTGAGGCTATGGTCTCGTAATTGCTTGTCAGTAGATGAATTTTCAATAGTTTCCATAAGGTATATGGTATGATTGGATAGTACAGTATTCTGATCGTTGTAAAATATTTTTCAGTATATCTCAAACCCTTTTACCAGAGTTGTGATTATTTCCCTGAAATGGATAATTATATTCTAAAATTTTGAGGGACTGGCATGTATGTACGTGTAATGGAGAATAGAATCACAGAATTATTTTACCCTACCACAGTTTCTTCTAATAGTTATCAACTTCCTTAGCTGGAGATAAACAACAAGGGTGAGTTTTACTAAAGGACATAAGCCCAAACGTAGATGTAGACATAAACTCTGCTATGAAATGTTTGTCTCCTCCATGAAGAGTTCTAAACGTAACCTTATACAACGTTTACCAATGTAATTAAATATGAACATAGACTTCAAGAAAAATTCAATTGACATACACATTAATTTAGTGGGAAAGTTCACATCTACGTTTGGAATACGATTTTAGTAAAACTCGCTCCAAAGATTAAATAAGTATTTAGTATTGAGTATATTTGTTACAACTGAAATACAAGAAGCATCTTGGTCACTATGGTTACCTTGTCTTTCACGATAATACAGCATCAGAGTATAGTAGCAGGAACATACAGAAAAAAAAGGTAATATATTTTTGTGCAATATCAAAATACTGCAATATATTTGATGCGTATGTTTTATATGTGTGTTTAACATGTGTTTGATGGACATATATAAGTATAACACATAGGTTTAATGTGTATGCAACATACATGCTTGGAGTAAAATTCAAATAACAATGATAATGATGATAATAACACTCTTAAAATACAATTAATTTAATATCATTGAAGACATTTCTTAGAAATTGAACCAATGTCTCTTCAGGATTTTTCATTTATGCCCATTATCCTAGAAAGTATTAATTTTATCAATTGTTGCATGTCAATTGCTTTAATTTCAGAAAATGCTGGTCAAATAAATTGTGTTTAAGTATAGTCATTTGTGAAAGTGCATGCATGAAGTTTATATCTTATATAATAAAATGCTGCATTGTTTGACCTTGTAAACTTCACACCAGTTCAAACCATAAACATTATGTTTTACATAAGTGCTCCACATAAATATTTTGTTATTTATTATGACATGCTTCTTGATTTATGAACAATGTACAAGACATTTCTTCGAGTTATAATTACAATGAAGAGCATATGGATTAAATTTGCCTCTTTAATTGTCCATTTGTACAGCAGAGCTAAACAGCCTACTAGAGAAAGCTAGATATTTATCATGGATGGAAGACACAGGACATGTCTGTTAGATATATCAGAAATATATGGGGAAATTTTTTATCAATAGTGCAAACAACTTAACAGATTCTCTTGGTTCTAAGCTTTTATTCAGCGATTAAGGAAATCTGATTATTATGTAAAGGTACAAAGGGCTGAACTGTACATTAAACAGAAGTTCATGTATATTTTTCACTTTTGTACATTGTAAATTGTAAATGATATGATTGTTTTTTTTATGTATAGATTGTTGATCTATTAATAGATTATTAAACTATTCCAAAGTGCCATTACAGTCTGATGTTATCATTCTATCCAAAGTGCCATTACAGTCTGATGTTATCATTCTATCCACAGTGCCGTTGCAGTCTGATGTTACCATATTCTATCCACTGTGCCATTACATAAATCTGTTATTACAGATTATTATAACATGTTACATAAGTCTATCTGTCTGTCAGCAAAAACATTAACATTGGCCATATCTAATACAATGTAACAGGTAGAGCTTTCATATTTGGCATTTCCTTATGACAAGACTTTTCCATTGGTGCCAAAATGTTCATGTGACCTTGATATTGACCTTTGACCTGCATCTGAAAAACTTAAACTTTGACCATAAATATTGAACCGTAAGAAGTAGGGCTTTCATATTTGTTATATGTGTTCCTTATGACAAGACTTTTCGGTTGGTACCTTAATTTTTTATCATGTGGCCTTAAAGGTGACCTTTGACCTGTATTTGAAAAACTTTAACATTGACCATAACTATTGAACTGTTAAAAGTAGGGCTTTCATAATTGGCATCTGCGTTCCTTATAACAAGACCATTTTGCTGGTACCAAATTAAGGTCAAGGTCATGGTGACAGGCATCTTGCAGAGCCCCTCTGTGAGTTTTCTAGTTTGGCCTTGAAAAGTTTTGTTCATATTAAAAATTTAGAAGGTTCTGGAGTTAACCCCTTTCCAGGAAGATTTTTTTTAACAATATAAGGATGGATTATCTATAGTCAACTGTTTATGTTTTGACAGCGGATGGTTTATCAAACATTTTGATATTTTGGTGTTATAAAGCTAAAATAGAGTATGTAAATCTCTTTTGAAGTTTGATAATTTAAGATTTTATGCTATGGGAACTATAAAAGATAACAGAATTATGAAATTTTGACTCAGAATGGGTTAATTCATGCGGTGCAGTTCTTATGGGTAAAGTCCATGGCATGTGGTGCAGCTATTCTGAGTAAAGTCCATGGCATGTGGTGCAGCTATTCTGAGTAAAGTCTATGGCATGCAATGTGACTGTTCTGGGTTAAATTCATGACATGTGGTGCGGCTGTTCTTGGTTAAGCTTATAGGATGCAATACCGCTGGTCTGGGCAAAGTTCATGATGTGGTGCGACTGTTCTGAGCTGATATAAGTTTATGGCATGTGATGCGACTGTTCTGGGCTGATATAAGTTTATGGCATGTGATGCGATTGTTCTGGGCTGATTTAAGTTTATAACATGTGATGCGACTGTTCTGGGCTGATATAAGTTTATGACATGTGATGCGACTGTTCTGCGCTGATTTAAGTTTATAGCATGTGATGCGACTGTTCTGGGCTGATATAAGTTTATGGCATGTGATGCGATTGTTCTGGGCTGATTTAAGTTTATAGCATGTGATGCGACTGTTCTGGGCTGATATAAGTTTATGACATGTGATGCGACTGTTCTGGGCTGATTTAAGTTTATAGCATGTGATGCGACTGTTCTGGGCTGATATAAGTGTATGGCATGTGATGCGACTGTTCTGGGCTGATATAAGTTTATGGCATGTGATGCAGCTGTTCTGGGCTGATATAAGTTTATGGCATGTGATGCAGCTGTTCTGGGCTGATATAAGTTTATGGCATGTGGTGCGGCTGTTCTGGGCTGATATAAGTTTATGGCATGTGATGCGGCTGTTCTGGGCTGATATAAGTTCATGGCATATGATGCGACTGTTCTGGGCTGATATAAGTTTATGGCATGTGATGCGACTGTTCTGGGCTGATATAAGTTTATGGCATATGATGTGACTCTTCTGGGCTGTTATAAGTTTATGGCATGTGATGCGGCTGTTCTGGGCTGATATAAGTTTATGGCATGTGGTGCGGCTGTTTTGGGCTGACATAAGTTTATGGCATGTGATGCGGCTGTTCTGGGCTGATATAAGTTCATGGCATGTGATGCGACTGTTCTGGGCTGATATAAGTTTATGGCATATGATGTGACTCTTCTGGGCTGTTATAAGTTTATGGCATGTGATGCGGCTGTTCTGGGCTGATATAAGTTTATGGCATGTGGTGCGGCTGTTTTGGGCTGATATAAGTTTATGGCATGTGATGCGACTGTGTTGGGCTAAGCTCATGATGTGGTGCAGCTGTGCTGGGCTAAGTTTATGGCATGTGGTGCAGCTGTTCTGGGTTGAGCTCATGATGTGGTGCAGCTGTGCTGGGCTAAGCTTATGGTATATGCCCAGAGTACGTCCTAGGTCATACCTCTCTGTTTAAGAAGTTGGTAACTTCCCATTTCCTGTAATGAATTAAAATTTTCAAATACGACGAAAAATAAAAACAAGCCCCCCCCCCCTCCTTAGGAATCCATTAACTAATAAGGCTTTAACTTGAATTGTCCCATTCAACTATTTCCATTATTTGATTTTTCCCTTTTTTGCTGATTTTGGGACTTCTGACATGGTGAAATTCATAATTTTTTCATGGAAATTGCGCAAAAATGAATGGCGCTTAATATATTGATATGACGTGTACAAACTGCTTTATGTGACGTCAACAAATATGTTTGCATCGAATATATTGTCACTGATTGACTCGAGACAGTAAGGACTTTGTTACATACTCAGATTCCGATATCAATAGAGGGGGGGGGGGATAACCTTCCAATCTGGATAGAGGACGCTGCACTGACAAATCGCTGAAGCTGCTCAAACCTGGGGACCATTCGACTCTGAAGCAAACATAGGACCATTCGATTCTGAGCCAAACGCCCTAGCGATTGAGTCATCTGCTAGCTCGCGAATGATTAAAATCTGAACACGCAGCATTGTCCGTAAATATCCTTGTTCACAAATAATTCTGATGTGCAGACCTTGTTTTGGACAGTAAGGTGGTCCTTGGGAACATATGTCATATCGCAGCCCACACATGTACTCTGCGCGTGATGTTAGTCGGTCGTGCATCATCGGTCTTTGTGTACATGGGACTACATCTCGTGATTAGATAGTGATTTGTTTTTGTTGTTAATGACCAGAATTTATGAAGGATATTATTGTCTAGGCGCGTAATATCGCGACACGTGATCATCTTCAGGACGTTTTCATGCAAGGCATCACTATTTATGCGAATATCCATAATCAACCGATCGCCATTACACGAACATACGATGTACGATGTTAATTCTGTTCGTTGTCTATAATACTTTTGAGTTCCAGTCATAGCGGGGTTACACACTCGTGATAAATTAAAACACCACACACAGTGACATGAGAATGCAGAAATACAATGACGAGACTGCGAAAACAATAACTAGACTGAAAGTACATTTGATGGGAATGCGAAATACAACGTAGAAAATGAGAACTGTAAAATGTTGACGATATTGTAAAATGTAAAATGATGAAATATCGAAAAGTTGAAATGTGATGACAAGGTCGAAAAATTGAAAAAGCGAGCAAAGTGATCTTGATAGGAATGATATGCTAAATGGTAAACACTATGACCACACATAGTTCATGTCATTATAAATGTCAATAGGCAAATAAGAAAACCAAGTATACATAATTATCTAGCCCAAAGATACGAAATTAGTTGATATTGTGCCATTGTGACACTAGATCGAACATGGTGGTGATCCATAGACCCCTGGACAGCAAAGACAACCAGACGATCTGGAGAAGTAAGCACCTCCTGTCTGACCAGCCACATCCGTCATGAATACCCAAAACAAAAATACAATATTAAAATCCTTCAATACTGCATTCATGTGCCGAGTGTGAACTAAAATTGTGGTCAAGTAAATGCCATGACCACACAACAAAACAGGATGAAAAACGCTTTAGTTAAACCATCTGGGGAAACACTGCAAAGAACAAATAATAGGCCACGGAGTGATCGGCATTAAGTCCATAGACTGTCACGAACTGATCTGGATTACTCATGACGTCAAATAATATGATTAAAAAAAAAAGAAAGAAATGAATAAAACAAGCAGTATTTATTTGTAAGACCATAGTCATCTCAGATTAATGAATAAAACAAAAACATCAAAGAGTAAGAACAGTGACAATACGAACCTACGAATGACACAAGTGGTATCTAGATGTAAGAACAGTGACAGTACGCACCTAGGAATGATACTATAGGTATTAAGAAGTAAGAACAGTGACGAACCTAGGAATAATACAAATGGTATCTAGAAGTAAGAACAGTGACAGTACGAATCTAGGAATGATACAAATGGTATTTTAAAAGAAGTAAGAACAGCGACAACACAGAACTAGGAATAGTACAAATGGTATTTAGGAGTAAGAACATTGAGAACACGAACCAGTAAAAAACGAAGAAGGGTAAGCCATATCTCATAATGACAGAAGGAATCTAAGAATATTAATAACAGTGAGAGCACGAACCTAGAAATAATACAAATGGTATCTGGGAGTAAGAACATTGACAGCACGAACCTAGGATTAATACAAATGGTATCTAGGAGTATAAATAACAGCGAGAGCACGAACCTAGGAATAATACAAATGGTATCTAGGAGTATAAATAACAGCGAGAGCACGAACCTAGGAATAATACAAATGGTATCTAGGAGTATTAATAACAGTGAAAGCACAAATCTAACAATCTAAGGAGTAAGACCAAGGACATCACGTACGACCCGAGGAATAAAACAGGCTAATTCAAGGAGTAAGACCCAGGACATCACGCACGACCCGAGGAATAAAACAGGCTACATCATGGAGTAAGATACAAGACACCACGCACGACCCGAGGAATAAAACACGATCTGAGTAAGAAAAACCCCAGCTGACATAAAAATGTAAGAACAAAGACATCAATGGCTGAACAATAAAACAGATGACATCAAGAAGCAAGAACAAGGAGTAAGAAAAGAGTTATAGCTGACGGATCCTAGAAAAGAGTTATAGCCGACGGATCCTAGAAAAGAGGTAGAGCCAATAGATAGTAGAAAAGATTTAAAGGCCGACAGATCGTAGAAAAAAGTGAAAGCCGAGTTATAGCCGACGGATGGTATAAAAGAGTTATAGCCGACGGATCGTAGAAAGGTGTTATAGCCGACGGATCGCAGAGAAGAGTTATATCGGACGGATCGTAGAAAAGAATTATGGCTTACGGATCGAAGAAAGCAGTTAAAGCCGGCGGATCGCAAAAAAGAGGTATAGCCGACAGATCGTAGAAAAGAATTATAGCCTGCGAATCGTAGAAAAGAGTCATATTCGGCAGATCGTAGAAAGCGTTATAGCTTACGGATCGTATAAAAGATTTAAAGGCCGACGGATCGTATAAAAGAGTTATAGCCGACGGATGGTATAAAAGAGTTATAGCCGACGGATCGCAGAAAGGTGTTGTAGCCGACGGATCGCAGAAAGGAGTTATAACCGATGGGTCATAGAAAGAGTTATAGCCAACGGATCGTTGATACTATAGTGAACATGGAGTGTCACAAGTACTGTTTACATTTACGTGAAACAACACAAAGATGTTACGGACAGTTCGTCACGATGTAGTATAAAAACTGAATGCCAACACACGCAACATCAAAGTCCCCTAAGCACACACAGTTCACAAACTGAACAAGAAGACATACTTGAGACATCAACGGCAAAAACACTGATCGCTGCGATGTGGTAAACACTGAGTAAATTCATAAAATATCTTTCCAAATGAATTTTAACACAACAAATTGACGCCCAACAAAAACAAAGTTGAACAAGTATAAAATGCAACGTTTGGAAAACACCTTAAGATGGAGTGAAATATCACCTTTGACAGTACCAATCAAAATTACGACTGAGACTTTATTCATTTCAAGCTTTTTACCTTTGCAGTTGTAATTAATTATAAACCTTGTTCTGATGTTAGAATTATTCTGATAAATGGGCGTTGCGCTGTTTTGTGTATAAGATTTATTGTATATAGTTACATATCCATATTGTGATACTGCTCACTAGTAACCTGTGAACCTTCATAGGAAATTATAAAACGCCAAGATTGGTGCCACCATTAGCTTACTTAGTGACGATGTCCAGGTGTGGGATCAGTAATTCAATATTAAGGTTATGTTTTAGATATCCTTATTGACCTCAAGAAATAGTTTTTAATTCACGTGAGGATGGTAAAACATGACACTATTTACAACAAAAAGTATATAGGTTTTTTTTTTCTTTGTTTGTTTGTTTTTTTTTTTCGGATATTTGCTGAATCTTGGGATGGGGTTTTGTTCTATTCCAACCCCCTACCACCATCCAAATTCTTTGGATCCGCCCGTGATGGTATTCAGATCCTAACTCAATAGCAACGTAAAATAACAATGTTTAAAATGTTCATTTCACAACTGAAACCTGGACGGCAGGTGCAGAACTACTCGTATTTTCTTGAAAATGACCAATTACGCAATGTCATGCATCAATGTATTATGCTACATCAAATGAATCCACGATTTCATGATTTAACATTATAGAAAGTTTCAGTTTTTTCTCAACAAAAAGTGAGACATTGATTGATTGCATTTATAATTACTTAAGATTTATAGTCATTTTTTGTTTTGTCGCCCAAGCAGCGTAGTGATATTAAAGGATCTCTTTTTCTGTCCGACTGTCGTGTTTATGTTGTTATCGCAGTCACCACGTGCGTCTTCGAGCTTTGTCCTTTAGGTTTCTCCTGCTTGATATACACTAAAATATGCGTAGACGTCATAAATCACTTGACTGTGGCATTTGATATGGTGAACTCCATTAAAGTGTCAATACAATATACCAAGTCAAATGTGTTTACATATAAGCGGACATATGAAAGTATAGTGTCTTGACCATCTTAAGATCGTTAAAGACCGCTACTTCCTATAGTGGTGATGGCGTAGGCAATGGATTACTCCCAATATCGTCACATGTTAGTGAACACATGCATTCATTCCATGTGTATAATTGGGCAATTTGTATATAAACATAGGATAATTCCTAGTGGGAGATAGATAGATAATCTTGTTGGAGATTAATGTCCTTAGGCAGTCGTTGTCATCATGTATGAGGGTATAAAAGTAGTTATAAGCATTTAGTACAACCACAGTAAAGTACATCCTCTTGTCCTTGATTCACTTTTGAAACAGAAACAAGGGCCATCTGTTACTCATTAAAAATTCAATTAATCATTTAATTAAGTAATTAATCTATTAATTTATTTATCATTCCTTTATGTATTTACTTATCTATCTATTTATAATTCATTCGTTCATTCATTCATTTATTAGAATTTTATCCGTTTGTTTTGGTAACTAGTTTTACGTTGTTACCGATACAGTTGGGGGTTACTGATTTATTTATATATCTATTTATTCATCTTTCTTTTTTCTTTCTTTCTTTTTTTTTTCTTTTGTTTTGTTTTGTTTTGTTTGTTTGGTTCTTTTTGGGTTTTTTTGTTTTGCTCTTGTTTTTGTATTCTTTTTTTCTTGCTTTTTCTTTTCCTTTTTTCTGTAATAATGTACGTGAATGCTTTTATTTATTTCTGTTATTGCATACTGATGTGTTACCACTGACAATTTTCGATGCCTTGCACTTTTAATCTCTCAGAACTGGGATACTATACCAATATGTATCAGTCGGAACTCTTCCGGTGTTGCTCACAGTTCAGTACATCCATAATATTCCAGATTGGGGGATTCGATCACGGCATACTTCTCTTGTGTTTGGTAGACACGGCACATTATGACAAAATCATGTATTTTATGACCTATGTCTATTTAAGGCATACTCTTTAACCTCTGTCTGCGCATAGATGACACTTGACTTCGGATTCTGTTTCTACTGGATCATGTAATGCCATGTAAAACTGAGGGGAATTTGACGTTAATGACACCTCGACGAGCGACCGTCACGGGAGAAGTGACAATGACTAACGATATTCAATCTCCTACCTGCTATTTTGTATATTGTGATGTTTATAAGTGATTGATGGGTTTCGAATAATTCCACAGTAGCATACATCATATCAGAACATGTAAGACTCGATACATTGGTATAAACGTCATGTTCTGTTTAATCTAGGCCAAGAAAAATTTGTTCTTGTTTAGGGCAACACCATGCTGATGATGCTGATGATGATGATGATAATGATGATGATGATGATGCCCACTGTACAGACCTCTTTTCATCGCGTTATGTAATTCTTCAAATTCTTTAAATCACAAGACACATCTGGTACTTCATGTATATAATAGGATGTATGAAGTACGCAGTAACCGGTTAATCACATCTGATACCTTATATAGTAGGATGTATGAAGTACGCAGTAACCGGTTAATCACATCTGATACCTTATATAGTAGGATATATGAAGTACGCAGTAACCGGTTAATCACATCTGATACTTTATATAGTAGGATATATGAAGTAGGCAGTAACCGGTTAATCACATCTGATACTTTATATAGTAGGATATATGAAGTAGGCAGTAACCGGTTAATCACATCTGATACTTTATATAGTAGGATATATGAAGTAGGCAGTAACCGGTTAATCACATCTGATACTTTATATAGCAGGATATATGAAGTAGGCAGTAACCGGTTAATCACATCTGATACTTTATATAGTAGGATATATGAAGTACACAGTAACCGATTAATCACATCTGATACTCTATATAGCAGGATATATGAAGTACGCAGTAACCGGATAATCACATCCGATACTTTATATAGCAGGATGTATGAAGTACGCAGTAACCGGTTAATCACATCCGATACTTTATATAGCAGGATATATGAAGTACGCAGTAACCGATTAATCACATCTGATACTCTATATAGCAGGATATATGAAGTACGCAGTAACCGGTTAATCACATCTGATACTCTATATAGCAGGATATATGAAGTACGCAGTAACCGGTTAATCATATCTGATACTCTATATAGTAGGATATATGAAGTACACAG
The DNA here is from genome assembly GCA_035048485.1 of Pteria penguin. Taxonomy (NCBI): domain Eukaryota; kingdom Metazoa; phylum Mollusca; class Bivalvia; order Pterioida; family Pteriidae; genus Pteria; species Pteria penguin. Next base: position 40,051,686 of record CM068590.1, on the reverse strand, counting down.
TAACCGGTTAATCACATCTGATACTTTATATAGCAGGATATATGAAGTAGGCAGTAACCGGTTAATCACATCTGATACTTTATATAGTAGGATGTATGAAGTAGGCAGTAACCGGTTAATCACATCTGATACTTTATATAGTAGGATATATGAAGTAAGCAGTAACCGGTTAATCACATCTGATACTTTATATAGTAGGATATATGAAGTAGGCAGTAACCGGTTAATCACATCTGATACTTTATATAGTAGGATATATGAAGTAGGCAGTAACCGGTTAATCACATCTGATACTTTATATAGTAGGGTATATGAAGTAGGCAGTAACCGGTTAATCACATCTGATACTTTATATAGTAGGATATATGAAGTAAGCAGTAACCGGTTAATCGCATGTGATACTTTATATAGTAGGATATATGAAGTAGGCAGTAACCGGTTAATCGCATCTGATACTTTATATAGCAGGACATATGAAGTACACAGTAACCGGTTAATCACATCTGATACTTTATATAGCAGGATATATGAAGTAGGCAGTAACCGGTTAATCACATCTGATACCTTATATAGTAGGATATATGAAGTACATAGTAACCGGTTAATCACATCTGATACTTTATATAGTAGGATATATGAAGTAGGCAGTAACCGGTTAATCACATCTGATACTTTATATAGCAGGATATATGAAGTAGGCAGTAACCGGTTGATCACATCTGATACTTTATATAGTAGGATATATGACGTACACAGTAACCGGTTAATCATATCTGATACTTGGTGTATATAGTAGTATATATTAATAACACAGTTACTAGTTAATACGTACTGGTAAATAGATAATCTTTACATTGAACAAAAAAAGTATAAACATGGAAATGAAGTGGGCAGTACAGATCATATGTAGAAAGTAACATAGTCCTAGTATGACTCGAACTTAGGTCCTAGGCACGTATTAAGACGCCCAGGGTGTACTCATTATGAGCATATTTCATTTTGACCATTCTTCAGAATATCCCATGTAATTAATGAAGTATAAAACTATACGTTTTGAATCAAATTGACACATGAAAGATGATAGAAATGTAAATTTCTAAATCCGCCATTTGAGGATACCATAGAAACCTTACATAACCTAGCAACCCTTCACAAATACAGTTCAGGACCTACTTTGTCTCAACTTGATTCTGAAGTCAAGTTTGGTGAGCGACTATGGTAAGATCCAATGTAGCAGTTTGGTGAGCGACTACGGTAAGATCCAATGCAGCAGTTTGGTGAGCGACTACGGTAATATCCAATGCAGCAGTTTGGTGAGCGACTACGGTAAGATCTAATGCAGCAGTCTAAATCACCCGTATACCGAGATTCACCCATCTACTGAGGTCCCTCTATCTCAAAGAACCAGGGTTAAATTTCATAAAAGCTCACTGGTCGCAACGTTATAACGAGCATTGTGTTTTGGACATCTTTTCGTTCTAGAAGGTTTCCTCTCTCAGTGAAAAAACATTTTTTGGAAAGAAACATTAAAGACTGAAAAATAATGATAAAACTGAATAATCCGCAAACAGGAGGCCCGTGTGTGCCTTATTCGCTCAAAGATTTTATATTCATTTCAAAATATACGTAAAACAATTGCGCATTTCTTTCGAGAACTATGATACTCTCGTATTTTAATTTTTGAATATACCTGGGGGTTTTGAATACAAAACTTAAAAAAACTTGACAATTGTCTTGTTTTAATTTTTGAGAACTTCATTTCCGATAAGTGTCATCAAAACCTTTCCATTATGCCTGAAGAAGTCTATCCAGTTCAAAAGAACATAAAAATAGTACATCACATTCTGTTTTAAATCTTAAAAAAAGGGAAGGGAAAATCAAAAATCATTTTTGCAATTTATTTCTTTACTATTTATTTTCTTAAATCAGAAAAATACACAGAATTAATGCATTGTAAACAATCAATAATGAAAGAAATCATAAGAAAATAAAACGATGATAAAATCTGAAAGGAAATCTAAATAGTCGAATTGTTGATTTAGTTGATTGAATCATAATTCAGAAAACCTCATAAGACAATTGGTCGGGTGAGCTAAGATATTGTCAGAAATATAAGATACCAAATAGGGTAAGGCTACATCAGCTATATAGATTTTGGCTTGAAGATGCTGCCCTGTGACAGCTGACGTTATGCCATACAGTTACATTCTTTATTCTGTATAAACCCACTCAGCCAATATACCTGTCAGGGAAACTCCGAAACAATATCCTTAAAAAAGTTTTTTGCTTTTTGCGGGAACGGCTTCCTTCGGCGTCTCTTGCGGTTTTATATTTCGATTAATATCTACATGTATTAGTAGGTAAAAGCCCGACATCGTGATATATTTGCGCAGGATTGTCTAGCAGACTGACGGGACCGTTAAGGCAGATTACAGGTGTATACACACTACAAGACCAGGTGAACTGGATATTATATACTTTAAGGATCGCATGTAAATATCAGTTTTGGGATTTATTCTGTTCAAGAATTATATACGTCGGACTGGTAGACACAGTAAGTTACAACAATTTTTCTATTCAGAAATATGCTGTATAACGTTTGAATTACCTCATAACCAGAAACTAGAAAAATAATTTGAAAAAACAAAATGATGAATTTTACATTTTTCTAAATATTGTATAAGTTGCCTGGGAAAATGTTATATGAAGAAGTCGGGCACAGTAAGACTTTGGTTTTCTATTAGAATACACTGCAATGTTCCAAAACTTTATTTTTACGTCTCCGTATTTGCTTTATTCTTATAGACTGTACTACTGTACTATTCCTAAAACATTTATATGTCTTGGAATATGCAAAGTCATGCCTCAAAAACATTGTCAAACCCAGAAAATCAAATTTATCAAAAAGTAATTCAGATATTTCAGATTATCGATAAATTAAGAAAATGCTGTTTTTCAAATGTAATTCAGAACGATTACAAAAGAAGAAAAATGATAATAATTAAATAAGAAAATAAAAATAAATAGATAAATAAATAAATAGATAAAATTTAAAATTCAATAAAAGATCTGTGTTGTTGAACAACTATTGCTCATTAACGATGATCATATTGCTGGCAGTAAACTGAGAGAAATGTGAAATTTGTTGACACTGGACTGCAAACACATTTTGTGACAATTTTGCGGTTGACAGTGAAATAATTTGGTCAGATATATTTGTATTATTAACATAGCGGTCCTTGGTCTAATTACCGCATTAAGACAGCGTAGTTAATTTTTCTAGACACGATCGTGTGTTTATAACAGTAAAATTATTACATTTCTTCTGTAATGACTCGGCATCTGTCATTTTGAAATATTTGTAAAAACCTATCCAGTGCTCTTTTTTGTACCCATGTATTTGGTAGAAGATCTCCTCGGTATTTTTTCCATCAAATTCTTTGCTGTGATTAGAAAGTTAGAAATCTCTTAGCGCACCTGTTTTTCCGTAATTAACGAAATGTTAATATGAGTACATCACCTGTTAAAACAGCAGATTAAATAGTGCTGTAACACATGCATTCATCTCTCACTCATTTCATTTCCATATTGATATACTTTTATCATTATGCAAATACTTGACGATTTCCGCTCCGACTTTAAAATTCTTTAGTATTTTTATCCAAATAGTTATTATTATTTTTCTTTCAGATGTATTAAATCTGTAAACAAACGTGCATTTATCAAAATTTCTGTGTGGACAAGTAATTTGCATATTTTGCCAAAAAACTATTTCAGTGCAGTCGGAATTAATTAGATATGTTGTCATAATTATCAGAAGGGTCTCTATGCACAGTTCATATCCATAGAGAATATTTACGAGCAGTTACAAGTAATGTCGGTTTTTATGGAATGAATCCTTCATGCCTAGGGGCAAATTAGATAACATGTACAGAAATCATTTATGTTATGTGTATATTAATCACTAAATAATACACTATCATAATAGAAACATAATATGTGTATAAACACTAGGTTTTTTCATGTCCGAATACAGAGATATATTAGTGTATTTCGCATGTTTTAATTTTGTATTTACCACCCTAGTGACCTTTTGTATTTATCGTCCTGTAAATTGAAAATTTTGGGTATTACAATCCCTTACTACTTTACTTTTTTCCTATTTATGTTGAATTTAATTATTGTTCTAGTTGCATTTTTTTTTGTCTGCTGTATTTGTTTTTGGTTTTTGGTTTATTGTTTGTTTGTTTGTTTGTTTTTTCTTCTCTTTTTTTTGGGGGGGGGGAGGGGTTGGAATTGGAGTGGGTGGTGGGATGGGGTTGTGGTGGTGGTTTGTTTGTTTGTTTGCTTTTTTTGCAGGGGGGGGGGTTTACATTGATTGCTGGTTTGTTAGGGCTTTACGTTCCGAGTCATCATGGCATACGCATAGGGGGTAAATCCGGGAATCGAACCAGGATCGCCCGCGACAGGTACTGAGCGACTACACTGTCGGATTAGTGAGTCATATTTATGACAAGTGATAAAAGAGAAAAATAGAACCCCATGAAGCATTTGGTTATGTTATGTGCAGCATTGATTTCAAGCCGATTCGTCTGACCATGGGTACAGGCTATGTTTAAATTAATAAAGATCTTTTGTCTGTAAATAAGGCACAATGTCTGAAGAGCAGTATGTTAAACAACTAGAAATGATCAGAATAAGATAAACAAACTTCAACCCTCTCAAGAGACTCTTGAGAGCGAGAGAGTTCTCAACACTTAAGGAAATGTGGCTTTCTATTTCTGAGTAGAACTATGGTGAACCAATGTCACGAGTACTGTCGCCAGACGGAGGCTGAATAACTAAGATCTCTTGACCATACCTCATCTGTTCATATGTACATCACAACATCAACAAATCTCGTCAACAACCAGGATATCTGAAAGATGCGATTTAACTTCCTATACCTGGATATACTCTTCAAAAGAAATCGGCTTGGTTGAGGTAAATAGTAAGAAAAGACCCGAACAGCATCGCATTCGGAATCTTCCGATAGACCGCGCAAAGAAAAGGAAAAGTATATGGTAAACAGTATTTAAAGACCCGAACAACGTCGCATACAGTGTCTTCAGATATACCGCATGAAGAAAAGGAAAAAGGTAGAAATACGTGTAGAAAATATACGTAGTGAAAACCCAGCAGTCAGATGAGGATGTATTGTCAGTGACTTTTATACTCTCAAGATAAAAAAGCATATATAGATGACTTACTTTCAATAAATAATCCTTCATTCGCGAATTACCTTAGCATCATCTATCCAAGTGAACAGGAAGTCAAAGAAACCACAGAAAGTAGTAATTCTACTTCGTATTTAGATATTATGTTGTCTTTCGAAATTGATGGGCAATGGAACATCTCACTCTATGACAAACGTGACGATTTCAATTTCGCTATCACAGATTTTCCGTTCTTAAATAGCAACATTCTATAATCGCCCGCATACGGCGTATTCATATCTCAGTTAATACGTTATTCCAGAGCATGTTCAAATTACAATGACTTTGTTCTGAGGGCTAGGCGACTTTCAGATATGCTACTCAACCAGGGTTGTACATGTGCTAGACTTACAACGTCACTGAGGAAGTTCTATGGTCGTTTCGAGACTCTTATTACATAATATGATATGTCGTTATCCAGACTTTCAAATGATATTCTGGAGTGAGACCGATTCCGATCATTTTACACAAATTTGACACCTTCTATACTAGAAGGTTACCTACTTTGACTTCTCCTTATATAAATGTATATGCAGAACTTATACGATTTGACTCTTTCTACTGGGTATATGTGACGGTGTTGCTGGCAAACAGGAGATGCTCACTCTCTCCGGGCACCTGGTCTCACTCCATCAAGGGGGTTCACATATGCTCTTCAAGTAGACTTTTTTCGTTGTTTTCTATTTGTTTTTTATTTTCACTGATTTTGTATGTCCTTTGGTTTCATGACTTTCAGACTTATGGTTTGGATTTATACATCTTTACAAAACAGTTCAAACAAAAGCTACCACTGTCACGTGATCTATGTAACGGGTACACTATCGGAAAATGCACTGAACATATTAATCACATTCCTCATCTTTTACTGACAAATACATAATCGATATAGTCGGCGAATTGCTTTCAGTCATGTGTGTAGAAGGTGACTTAGAAAAGCGATTAATCGCTTGGCTGGCTCGCGATGATGTAGGTGATTTGGGTTCGATTCCAGGATTGCGCCACTTTGTATGACGGGCTGGTAACTTCCTGCTGACATGTCGAGGCATACCTGACGCTCCCTTGACGTAGAACCTCGATCAAACATCTCTGACGTAGAACCTCAATCAAACATCTCTGACGTAGAACCTCAGTTAAACATCTCTGACGTAGAACCTCAATCAAACATCTCTGACGTAGAACCTCTATCAAACATCTATGACATAGAACCTCTATCAAACAACTCTGACATAGAACCTCAATCAAACATCTCTGACGCAGAACCTCTATCAAACATCTCTGACATAGAACCTCAATCAAACATCTCCGACGTAGAACCTCAATCAAACATCACTGACATAGAACCTCAATCAAACATCTCTGACATAGAACCTCATTCAAATATTCCGACACGTATTGCAGCACAGTATACATGTACTGAAGTACAGAAAGCACATTTTGTAGCACAGTATGCACGTACTGCAGCACAGTGAGCACGTACTGTAGCACAGTATGCACGCACTGTAACAAAGTATGCACGTACTGTAGCACGTTTTGCACGCACTGCAAAACAGTAAGCACGTACTGTAGAACAGTTTGCACGCACTGTAGCACAGTATGCACGTACTACAGCACAGTTTACACGTACTGCAGCACAGTATGCACATACTGTGACATAGTTTGCACATACTGTAGCACAGTTTCTGCATACTGCAGCACAGTATGCAGTAGACGACATGTGCAGCCGCGAGGAGAAATATATGTATAGTTATTTCATTGAACAATGAAAAATTTACATATGTGTATATAAAAACCTGGATATCAGAAAATTAACTCTGTATAGAATTATGAATTTAATTAATTTTGATAAATGAACAAGGAATGTTCATACGAATTTGATTTGGAGGAATTTATGGTAAAATGATAGATGACTGTATGTGATTTCCTGATCGGAGATGTATGGTGGTGACATATTGTATATCGATATGGTTGTGACGGAATATGAAGCATACATGATCTACACTTACTAGATTGATTAGCAACGTCACGAAACCAGTAACTAAATGTCACAAAACGGTGTCAGTGATTTTGAGGCCCCTTAAATCATTGATGGTGAATGTCGTGGGCACGGCGTGTGGTGATCCATTGGCAAAAGGTAGATATGGGCAATAACCAGTGTCAAAATCTCCATTTAATGTTGGACATATACTGAAAAAATAAAGATACAATTATCTTGCTAGGACTGTCAAAATACTATGCTGCTTTTGTAGATTTGAAACATATTCTGTACAGTGGTATTAATTATGTACGGTTTTCCCAAATTCACCCCCGTTTGAAACGGGAAATATTCAATTTATCAATTACATAAATCAATAAATCGCATAAATCAACAAACCGCATAAATCTGCAGACTGCTAAATTATACAGAATTGATTAAAAATAATACTATTGAGAAAGGAAAGTCATTTCAATCGAAAAAAAAAAAAATCTCAGACTGCACATAACATCTCAATGTTGATTTAGTTGATTTGTGTGTGTTGTTTTTATTGTTTCTTTTCACCTTAGTTATAGGAACATTTTCACATATATTACTTAGTTTGTACCGAACGATTAATCACAAAAAATAATTAAACGTAACTGTTGGAATTATGGACTCTCTGTTAAAGAAAAGAAGTGAGAGTGAAACAGCTCTGCAGTGTCGTAAATTAAAATATCAAGTAATGCACCTGACCGCCTCACACATCTAAGTGTTAAAAATCAGGAAAACCCCTCTGAATTCTCCCTCTACGACATTTGTATAGATGTGTGGAACCTTTCGTGGTTTTGTGCTTGACGTTAGTATGATGTTGTTTGGTCTTGGTCTACGTAAACATCTTGTCAACAATAGATGCTCACACAATATTCCCTTATTACCCACGCCTGCCGTACAGGAACTACTTCACCTAGATAACCACGAATGCAGACACGGATATTTGTCCAGATATACACTATTGTCTTATAACGATAGGAGCACACACCTTTGTATTGATCGAATTTTGCGCTTTGTTTATATTTCATTTCCTGGTCAGTATCTGTATATTATATATTTGTGAGCAAGTGTTTGTGAGCTAGTTTTTTTAGTTTGAATATCCACGTTTATGTGATTTAAAACAGGTATTCAACGCGACTAAGAAGAAATCTGTCCTACACTTCCCCAATTGTATTAGACACACTGTAACAATAATTTCTCAATGAATAATTCAAACAAAATACTAAATGATTTTATTTGGAACTGCATTAGTACGCGGAAGCAAATTATCCTCTGACCTTTGACTTTTGACCTCAATGAATGCCATTAATAAAGAACATTTGCCCCCTAGCTCCGGATATACATGCACACGGCGTGAACGTCCATTGTAATAATGATCAGGTCCTCATACTCGCTAATCGTCCTCGTCATTAAACTGTCAATGTATATGTTCCCGGAAACTTTTACATATACATACTGTGTAAAGGCATGAGTAGACTCGACGTTGTTTTCTTGATTCTAAATTCTACATGATACATACGAACCACACCCTGCTCCAATCCCTGATAAATCTCAAATATGAATACTTAAGAAGAGTTCTGTCGAATCGGATCTCTTGGCTAATGAAGATGCTTCCGACATTTTATACAGGAATATTCATTGAAATTGAATTTACAAATCAAGCTACCAACCGTCAGCAGGGGTATCGGTGACTTAGTGATCTTGGCTAATTGAAGCTATAGGCTCGGTCTGATAGCAGCTTTCACATCTACATCAATGTTTTAGTTTTTCCCCTTTCGCCTTTCTGCAGTTTTTACTAGTATATTGTTACGTATTTGACACAGCCTGACAAATAGCTAGAATTATTTAAAGGAGAACGTGATAACGTTCTGTAGTTGCTGAGAAAAGATAACACGGGTGAAGCTTGTCTATGTAATATAATACGGGTGAAGCTTGTCTATGTAAGATAACACGGATAAAGCTTGTCATGTAAGATAACACGGGTGAAGCTTGTCTATGTAATATAATACGGGTGAAGCTTGTCTATGTAAGATAACACGGATAAAGCTTGTCATGTAAGATAATACGGGTGAAGCTTGTCTATGTAAGATAATACGGGTGACGCTTGTCATGTAAGATAATACGGGTGAAGCTTGTCTATGTAAGATAATACGGGTGAATCTTGTCTATGTAAGGTAACACGGGTGAAGCTTGTCTATGTAAGATAACACGGGTGACGCTTGTCTATGTAATATAATACGGGTGAAGCTTGTCTATGTAAGATAATACGGGTGAATCTTGTCTATGTAAGGTAACACGGGTGAAGCTTGTCTATGTAAGATAACACGGGTGACGCTTGTCTATGTAATATAATACGGGTGAAGCTTGTCTATGTAAGATAATACGGGTGAATCTTGTCTATGTAAGATAACACGGGTGAATCTTTTCTATGTAAGATAATACGGGTGAATCTTGTCTATGTAAGATAACACGGGTGAAGCTTGTCATGTAAGATAATACGGGTAAAGCTTGTCTATGTAAGATAATACGGGTGAAGCTTGTCTATGTAAGATAATACGGGTGAATCTTGTCTATGTAAGATAACACGGGTGACGCTTGTCTATGTAAGATAACACGGGTGAAGCTTGTCATGTAAGATAATACGGGTAAAGCTTGTCTATGTAAGATAATACGGGTGAAGCTTGTCTATGTAAGATAATACGGGTGAAGCTTGTCTATGTAAGATAATACGGGTGAAGCTTGTCTATGTAAGATAACACGGATAAAGCTTGTCATGTAAGATAATACGGGTAAAGCTTGTCTATGTAAGATAATACGGGTGAAGCTTGTCTATGTAAGATAATACGGGTGAAGCTTGTCTATGTAAGATAACACGGATAAAGCTTGTCATGTAAGATAATACGGGTAAAGCTTGTCTATGTAAGATAATACGGGTGAAGCTTGTCTATGTAAGATAATACGGGTGAAGCTTGTCTATGTAAGATAACACGGGTGACGCTTGTCTATGTAAGATAACACGGGTGAAGCTTGTCTATGTAAGATAACACGGGTGAAGCTTGTCTATGTAAGTTAATACGGGTGAAGCTTGTCTATATAAGATAACACGGGTGAATCTTGTCTATGTAACATAATACGGGTGAAGCTTGTCTATGTAAGATAATACGGGTGAATCTTGTCTATGTAAGATAACACGGATGAAGCTTGTCTATGTAAGATAACACGGGTGACGCTTGTCTATGTAAGATAACAAGGGTGAAGCTTGTCTATATAAGATAATACGGGTGAATCTTGTCTATGTAACATAATACGGGTGAAGCTTGTCTATGTAAGATAACACGGGTGACGCTTGTCTATGTAAGATAACACGGGTGACGCTTGTCTATGTAAGATAATACGGGTGAATCTTGTCTATGTAAGATAATACGGGTGAATCTTGTCTATGTAAGATAATACGGGTGACGCTTGTCTATGTAAGATAACACGGGTGAAGCTTGTATATGTAAGATAATACGGGTGAAGCTTGTCTATATAAGATAATACGGGTGAATCTTGTCTATGTAACATAATACGGGTGAAGCTTGTCTATGTAAGATAACACGGGTGACGCTTGTCTATGTAAGATAACACGGGTGACGCTTGTCTATGTAAGATAATACTGGTGAATCTTGTCTATGTAAGATAATACGGGTGAATCTTGTCTATGTAAGATAATACGGGTGACGCTTGTCTATGTAAGATAACACGGGTGAAGCTTGTATATGTAAGGTAATACGGGTGACGCTTGTCTATGTAAGGTAATACGGGTGAAGCTTGTCTATGTAAGATAATACGGGTGAATCTTGTCTATGTAAGATAACACGGGTGAATCTTGTCTATGTAAGAAAATACGGGTGACGCTTGTCTATTTAAGATAGTACGGGTGAAGCTTGTATATGTAAGATAATACGGGTGAATCTTGTCTATGTAAGATAATACGGGTGAATCTTGTCTATGTAATATGATACGGGTGAATCTTGTCTATGTAAGATAATACGGGTGAATCTTGTCTATGTAATATAATACGGGTGAATCTTGTCTATGTAAGATAATACGGGTGAATCTTGTTTATGTAAGATAATACGGGTGAATCTTGTCTATGTAAGATAATACGGGTGAATCTTGTCTATGTAAGATAATACGGGTGAATCTTGTCTATGTAAGATAATACGGGTGAAGCTTGTCTATGTAAGATAACACGGGTGAATCTTGTCTATGTAAGATAATACGGGTGACGCTTGTCTATGTAAGATAACACGGGTGACGCTTGTCTATGTAATATAATACGGGTGAATCTTGTCTATGTAAGATAATACGGGTGAATCTTGTCTATGTAAGATAATACGGGTGAAGCTTGTATATGTAAGATGATACGGGTGAATCTTGTCTATGTAAGATAATACGGGTGAATCTTGTCTATGTAAGATAATACGGGTGAAGCTTGTATATGTAAGATAATACGGGTGAATCGTGTCTATGTAAGATAATACGGGTGAAGCTTGTGTATGTAAGATAATACGGGTGAATCTTGTCTATGTAAGATAATACGGGCGAATCTTGTCTATGTAAGATAATACGGGTGAATCTTGTTTATGTAAGATAATACGGGTGAATCTTGTCTATGTAAGATAATACGGGTGACGCTTGTCTATTTAAGATAGCACGGGCGAAGCTTGTCTATTTAAGATAATACGGATGAAGCTTGTCTATGTAAGATAATACGGGTGAATCGTGTCTATGTAATATAATACGGGTGACGCTTGTCTATGTAAGATAACACGGGTGACGCTTGTCTATGTAAGATAACACGGGTGAAGCTTGTCTATGTAAGATAATACGGGTGAAGCTTGTGTATGTAAGATAATACGGGTGAAGCTTGTCTATGTAAGATAACACAGGTAAAGCTTATCTATGTAAGATAGTACTGGTGACGCTTGTCTATGTAAGATAACACGGGTGAAGCTTGTCTATGTAAGATAACACGGGTGAAGCCTGTCTATGTAAGATAATACGGGTGAATCTTGTGTATGTAAGATAATACGGGAGACGCTTGTCTATGTAAGAGAACACGGGTGACGCTTGTCTATGTAAGATAACACGGGTGAAACTTGTCTATGTAAGATAATACGGGTGAAGCTTGTGTATGTAAGATAATACGGGTGAAGCTTGTCTATGTAAGATAATACGGGTGAAGCTTGTCTATCTAAGATAATACGGGTGAATCTTGTCTATGTAAGATAATACGGGTGAATCTTGTCTATGTAAGATAATACAGGTGAAGCTTGTCTATGTAAGATAACACGGGTGACGCTTGTCTATGTAAGATAACACGGGTGAAGCTTGTCTATGTAAGATAACACGGGTAAAACTTATCTATGTAAGATAGTACGGGTGACGCTTGTCTATGTAAGATAATACGGGTAAAGCTTGTCTATGTAAGATAACACGGGTGAAGCTTGTCTATGTAAGATAATACGGGTGAATCATGTCTATGTAAGATAATACGGGTGAAGCTTGTCTATGTAAGATAATACGGGTGAAGCTTGTCTATGTAAGATAATACGGGTGAAGCTTGTCTATGTAAGATAATACTGGTAAAGTTTGTTTATGCAAGATAATACGGGTGAAGCTTGTCTATGTAAGATAATACGGGTGAAGCTTGTCTACGTAAGATAATACGGGTGAAGCTTGTCTATGTAATATAATACGGGTAAAGCTTGTCTGTGTAAGATAATACGGGTTACGCTTGTCTATGTAAGATAATACGGGTGAAGCTTGTCTATGTAAGATAATACAGGTGAGGCTTGTCTATGCAAGTTCCATTCCTCGACATACTGCTGATGGTTATAGTCCGGAAACACGTGTACAGTTCATTATAGTGAAAATGGCCTCGTTTAAGTTTAATAGGTAGTAATCTATAGGTAAATCTGTTACCATTAACCGATATATTTGTAGACAAATAATCCGTAGAAAAATATCGTACCCTTAATCGATATATGTAGAAAAATGATTCATAGACAAATCTCAAATAATCAAATAACAGTTCTCTTATACCAGTAACCGATAGATATGTAGACAAATAATCCGCAGACAATTCTCTAATAGCATTAACGATAGATAAGTAGACAAATAATCCGCAGACAATTCTCTTATACCATTAACCGATAGATATGTAGACAAATAGTCTGCAGACAATTCTCTTCTACCATTAACCGATAGATAAGTAGACAAATAATTTGAAAATTCTTTTATACCATTTACCGATAGATATGTAGACAAATAATCCGTAGAAAATTCTCTTATACCAATAACCGATAGATAAGTAGACAAATAATTTGAAAATTCTTTTATACCATTTACCGATAGATATGTAGACAAATAATCCGTAGACAATTCTCTTATACCATTAACCGATAGATATGTAGACAAATAATCTGCAGACAATTCTCTTCTACCATTAACCGATAGATAAGTAGACAAATAATTTGAAAATTCTTTTATACAATTTACCGATAGATATGTAGACAAATAATCCGTAGACAATTCTCTTATACCAATAACCGATAGATATGTAGACAAATAATCCGCAGACATTCTCTTATACCATTAACGATAGATAAGTAGACAAATAATCCGCAGACAATTCTCTTATACCATTAACCGATAGATATGTAGACAAATAATCTGCAGACAATTCTCTTTTACCATTTACTGATAGATAAGTAGACAAATAATCCGGAGACAATTCTCTTATACCAATAACCGATAGATATGTAGACAAATAATACGGTGACAATTCTCTTATACCAGTAACCGATAGACATGTAGACAAATAATCCGCAGACAATTCTCTTATACCAATAACCGATAGATAGGTAGACAAATAATCCATAGACAATTCTCTCATACCAATAACCGATAGATATGTAGACAAATAATCCGAAGACAATTCTCTTATACCATTAACCGATAGACATGTAGACAAATAATCCGCAGACAATTCTCTTTGACTTTGTCAAAGTCTACTGTCTAGCACTGAGATGAACGTTACAGTCTGAGGGTATGACTTTGGTCATACAGTGTACCTCTGAGATGAACGTTACAGACTGAGGTTATGACGTTGGTCATACTGTGTACCACTGAGAATAACCTTACAGTCTGAGTTTATGACTTTGGTCATACTGTGTACCACTGTGAATAACGTTATGTACAGACTGAGGTTATGACTTTGGTCATACTGTCTACCACTGAGAATAACGTTACAGTCTGAGATTATGACGTTGGTCATACTGTGTACCACTGAGAATAACGTTATGTACAGACTGAGGTTATGATTTTGTTCATACTGTCTACCACTGAGAATAACGTTACAGTCTGAGTTACCACTGAGAATAACGTTATGTACAGACTGAGGTTATGATTTTGTTCATACTGTCTACCACTGAGAATAACGTTATGTACAGACTGAGGTTATGATTTTGTTCATACTGTCTACCACTGAGAATAACGTTACAGTCTGAGATTATGACGTTGGTCATACTGTGTACCACTGAGAATAACGTTATGTACAGACTGAGATTATGAATTTGGTCATACTGTCTACCACTGAGAATAACGTTACAGTCTGAGGTTATGACGTTGGTCATACTGTGTACCACTGAGAATAACGTTATGTACAGACTGAGGTTATGATTTTGTTCATACTGTGTACAACTGAGAATAACGTTACAGTCTGAGGTTATGACGTTGGTCATTCTGTGTACCACTGAGAATAACGTTATGTACAGACTGAGGTGATGATTTTGTTCATACTGTGTACCACTGAGAATAACGTTACAGTCTGAGGTTATGATTTTGTTCATACTGTGAACCACTGTGAATAACGTTACAGTCTGAGGTTATGATTTTGTTCATACTGTGTACCACTGAGAATAACGTTACAGAGTATATGACTTCCACGAGAATGCAGCATCAGCGTCTTATTATGACCCACTTCCACCACATGCTACCAATAACATATGATATCCAGGTTTATAGAATTTATTCCCTAATTTATTCTTCATGTCAATCAGGATGACGAAGGGGGGCATTGCTGTCGTGCGTGACCCATGTTATGATATATAGAGACAATTCTAACTCATATATGGTTCATTTGCAATGCTGATCTTCTTTATGGGCCTTATCAAGCATAAAACAGCAGGTTTACATGTATCACTGGTCGTATGGAGTTCACAGCACTCAATGTTGATTTTTCCAGTTTTGACTGTCATTTGTTTTGGCTTCCCTGGGGTCACTTTTACTAAAGAACTTAAGATAGACTGCAATTGTTTGACACCTGGACCAATAGATTTTTCCTGAGATTCGCTACAACAAATGAAGGTTTTACGAAAAACAAACTAAACTAAAGCAAAAACTCCGCCATTTTGTAAATATTTACATTTAATGTGTCATCAAATACTTACGGCTTGTCGTAAGTTATATAAAAATTCGGTTCCTGCTTACAAAGCAAACATTAATGTTGTGTAGTTTTGGTCTGTAGGGATTTGGTTCTGATTGTATTTTATTAACCTTGCTAACAATGCAATCATTAATGTCCTGTAGTTCTTGTCTGTAGAGATTAGGTGTTGATTGTATTTTATAAACCCTGCTTACATTAAAGCAAGCACTGACGTCGTGTAGTTCCAGACTGTAAAGATTTGGATTTCATTGTATCTTATTAAATCTGCTTCGATATCAAACATTAATGTGGTGTAGATCCAGTATGTCGAGGTTCGGTTTGAATTGTATTTAATTAACACTCGAATTTTAAAATAGTTACAATTATGGTCTTTGGAATTCACATACCCTAATCAAGAAAGGTATTATTGAATGGTGGACATTCCACAACCGGTCACTGTAACCATCATGTAAAATACGAAAGTAACTGGTGTCACATGACTATGACTCTAACAACAATATACCACAGTGGACATTCACGGACCCCTGAAATTCAGAGTTAAGATCAGTTCCCGGGAGGGCCTGAGCGTCTCCTGTTTGACTAGCCACACCCGCCGCGAATGTCCTTGCATACAGACGAAACAAATATAATTCAGCACCGTAAATATAAATGAATGTGAACAAATAAAAGGTATATTTCGATTTACGATAAGTCAATACGTATATGAACACCACCCATATGTAGTTTACAGCATATCAAAGAGACCATACAGGTAAAATATGTAAAATATGCAATAGAAGCCCTACCTGGACGTGACTGTGGTATCAATAATAATATATTGCTAACATTGACGAAACCACCGACTTATCATTTTGTTCGTTAGCGATTGTTTATTCATGCAGTAAGTCAGTATAAATCATACATTTGTATATTCATGCAGTAAGTCAGTATAAATTATACATTTGTATATTCATGCAAGCTAGCATGCTCATGCGTATAGACCACAAACGACAAAAGAAATTTATAATTATAGCATAATTGTTTAAGGAATTTTGATCCTGTTAGATAATGGAGAGATCCTGCGAAAGTAAGAAAAAGAAAAAATATAATAAAAATAGAATGTGATGTAAGAGTTACCGGAAATGATTATCAATTTCGTCCTACTTTAGTTATCTGTCTACGTACATTTTTATATAAATACAAAATAAAATCAACCTGAAAATAACATTCATTTGATGCCTATTAAAACGCCGTATGTGAAATTATGATTTATATTGTATATGAACTCACATTTTCCGTCAATCGCTTCCAATGCTCGATTAACAACCCTGTATTTGAGGATCACCTCAACATCATATATCCAAAGGAACTCGAGATAATGCCAGGGCATGCTCTAAATACGAAAATTTCGTCCTGAGAGCGAGGCTTCTTGCCACGAAACTACTCTCACAAGGATATCTTGAGGAAAGTTTTAAATTGTCAGTGAGGAAGTTCTATGGTCGTTATAGGGATCTATTGCAATTTCAGATTCCTCTTTCAAGAATGTTAACCGATATTTTGGGACCTGACCATACCATAATAACCATCTTATATTAACTTTTTGACTATACTTAATTTGACGTAATACGTATATACATGTATATACAGATATTTGTTCACCTGCGTTTCCGGAATTTCAGGCAGGCAGGAGTTTTTTGCCTTGAATGGGAAATTTGACTTCGTGTTCCTGTCTCCTTCGTATGTTCATGCGTGTATATTTATGCATTTGCCTCTTCGACTTGAAAGGTTGTTGCAGGACTTTTGCGACGGGTGTTGTATGCAACCAGGTGACGCTTACTCCTCCCGGGCGCTTGATCTCACCTCGATTTTATTGGGGTTCGCATTTATCTGAATATTACAAAAAGAAAAAAGAGGAGTTACCGGCTCAGTTATGTGGCAGAAGTCACCATGTAGCTATACAATACATGAATATAAATAATATAATAGAACATTTAACACATTACAAAAATATTTGATTGTAGTGCAATTACGATACCGACTTAGGACGGTCATTTAATTTGACAAAAGCCAAACAAATGGTGTGGTTAATATGACAATAAACACGATATTGTCCCCTTTATTCCATGGACTATGAGATATGGCTTACCCTTCGGTACTTCTTCGTTTTATTTAACTTTTAACTTTTCAGTTAATCACTTCCAATGCTTTTTTAACGATAGTCTGTACAATGATTAGCACCTCTCAATTCAGTAATTATTATAAGTCAAGCTCTTAATAAAAAATCTTTCGAACCTAAAACAAAACAGTTTTCCATTTATATTGGAATTTCATAATATAATTTACATGATCTAGTGGCCTGCAATGTGATTTGAAAGTTGTGAGCGTTAAATGGCACCAGTAAAGTAACTCTGTCATTGTTCATAAAAAGGTTGTGTAATCATGTAACAGAAGCAGCTTGTGTCATATGAAGACATAGGAGTGGTAATACGTATAACAAGTGACTGTCAGTAAAGTTCCAAAGATGAAGCAGCATTATTGCTGAAAGTTTAATAACACAATATTTAGAGGTGGACAGTGACGTTTAAACATAAAAGGCATTATTTTGAGGGTGAAACCTATTCTATAGGCACAAAAAATATGGTTTTGTGTGGTTGGGATGGGTGGTTGGTTGGTTGGTTGGAACTTGGTCTGTTTAATATTTTTTGGTCTGGTTTATATTTTTATCTATTTATTTATTGGGGGGGGGGTTCCTTGTTATTATTCTTTTAATTATCATTATTATTATTATTATTTTCTGATATGCTGGTGAAATTCAGACAAATTACTATGACCTCATTTTCGCAAGCCAAGGCTCCGTTTCGTTAGAACGAAACGGAGCCTTGGCTTGCGAAGAAGCTATGACTTGGGACGAAGTATTGAATGAATCATATAAAACCTCAGGAGGAGAAAGAAAAGCCTAGAGTCAAGCTCGATTAGGTCGTAGTGGTACACCAGGGCATTCTCCTTCAGTTTACAAATCAGTCATGGCCACAGACATGGCAGATTAGTATATATGATTGTATGATGATTGTTATTTGGAATGTTGCGCCATAGGTAAATAATAAAGACAATGTTAACAATGTTGTCATCACTCCATGGACCAGACCAGTAGGGCACTCTTGTTTATATTTACGTGCTACACTAACTAACCTATTGGAGATGTGTTAACGCCTTAATTTTACCGCTGTTACGTACACATCATTTGCGTACTATTTCATTCTTAACAATTTGGCTGAGAAATAAACAAAACCGAAGTCAGATTATTCTGCAAAGAAAACACTTAATTCAATTATGCACTTTGGTGTCATATATAATGAATATATCAGAACGTATTAGATATAGGGTCATACAGTATTCATTAAAATGATGTAAATATTGTATTAATGAATGAAAAAGGTGTCATTATATGTTTAATAAATAGTCGGTAAGACAAACATCTGCTATAACGTAAAATACAAAATAATTCAAACAACATTATATAGAAGTATTACGATTATGAAAAGATTGTGGAATTGGTTTTAGATAACGAATGTCCTTTAATTAAAGAGCAGCAGCGGTTTTTTCACTTGCATTACTTACTAGTTCTCATTCAGGACGTATTGCATTGAAGGCGAGTGTTAATAAATTCGAGTGATACTTTACCTTTGTATGATTTCCTTGAAATTTGTATTGCCTGTAATTTGTATTGATATCACGAACTTTACAAACTTGAATGAATTATAATCCTAGTAAAATTTATAGTATACGTTGTCAATCTAGGCTTACTATAATACAACGTAAACTGACCGACGCTCGACAATGTAAGAAACTTTTGCAAAAGAAATTTCAAAACACTATAAATTAAAGTCATTTCTGAAAACCAAAGCTTCGGTTGCAATTTTAAACGACCTGTGTGATTTATGACGACGAAATTTGAAGCGACATGCTAGTGATATCGAGTGTTTATTTCTACGTTATCACAGAATCCCTAGTCCGAGTCATGATAAGGGAAGAGGTAACGAGGTCCAGTGTTACGATGGACTTCCTCATATAAAGTTAACTTAGCCGAATGTACATAGATTAAAAGTTTTATTCATTGTATGAGGTATTTGCATGTAACTTTACAGACTAAACTATGTTTACGGCGAATCGAACACGCTACCGACTACGTTACTCGTTAGGTTGCTGTGCATATGCAGGGTTTCAAAAACTCTTACAGAATAAATGACTTCAAGTGAATTAAATTTCATACTGCATTGTCCCGAGAAAACAGCAGATTTTAGTTTCACGCAGTTATTCCGGCAAGGTATTAAATGAGTTGTACTCCTAAACTGAGTTTTGCTGCTTCGATGTCGAACGTTCTCTTAGGTTTGATTGACTGATTAATACTTAACGCCACTCCACACTTATTTCACGTATATGGCCAAGGCATCTCACTAATGCATTGCACAGAACTTTATAAATTTGCATTGGGCCCACCCGAAGCAACGAGGGATCTTTTGGTGCCACGCCTACGGAATCTCGATTTTCTCTGTCTCATCAGAAAGACAGAGCACCGGTGCCAGCACGGCGGGAGTCAATCCCGGTATCATTCGGCCACAACCTGAGTACCTCATCAACAAAGCTACAACGACCTCGTTCTGTTAGAAAGTTTCTGAATTTTAAATTAAGAGTGGTAAATGGAAGTCAGAATAATACATAGTTTTCATGTATAAGCTATATTCAGGAAATTACTGTTGAAAGCGGTTTCTGAAACATGCATGATCCTGATATGGAATATGAGCTATGTTTCGGATTATCTGATCTTCAATTTATTTTTTATGTTCTCGTGAATTTCTAAATCTCAGAGCATGGTTTTACCTCTTTTAATAATTTCTGCTTCCACAGGTGACATTTTAATTATTTGACCCATAAATTCTCAATGTTAAGCTGACATAATGTTTAAAATCTTCATCATTGACAGGAACACCTGAATGATATATATTCATTAACTGTTTTTTCGTATTTGTTCCAGGTAATCAGCAATGGCGTGTAGAATGGCTTCTGCTAAATACATCCTTTTCTTCACATCCATATTCTTTGTCTACATTGCCGCACGTATGAAAAGTGAGTGACATTTACTGGATTACTTAACATATATTATCATATCAGAAGTGATATTAAAGTGGAAAATAAGAAAAACATAAATCCGGAGTCTTATAAATAGATGACATGTATGACGGTACTAGGGGCATTATCATAGGACGGGGCTTCAACGAGAGAAATTCACCGTTATCATGACTTTAATTTTTTATAAAACAACATGTACGTAACTGCAGTAAACGAAATTTCGGGTTCTTTCCTCTAGAATATAATCCCATGATAAACAACTGTTGATCTACTGTCTGTTTATGTGCTAGTTTCTGTCTGTCCCATTTATTTCTAACAACATATAATACACAGGGTGAAAAAGCAGTGGCGAATCCAGGATTTCCGAATAGTTGGGGACACATGTGAATTTCAAATCTCAGACAAATATTCAGCCATTCTAGGTGCCAAATCTGACGTTTTACTCTTACATCTGGCGAAAATCTAAAATTAAAAACTAAATCCGCCACTGAGAAGTAAGGCCAATTAAATTACATCAAATATTGACATTCTGAAAGGATTGTTCCATATCTTCAGCTATCTATGTTGTCAAATTGATTGCTATTCAAAAGAGCATTTTTAACATTATATCTAAAAGTAAATTTTAATTCTTGTATCACCTTTGGTTTGCTATATCCTGAGTGATCATTCTTATATCAGTTAATCAGATCTCTTCCTTTCTTTCTCTCATGAAAATAATCACGTTGTAATATTAATTAACGCATTAATTTCACAGACTCTCACTAAAGCACATTTTATCGAAATAAAATAGTGAATCTGAGGAATTATATACATACCCCACGATGATTCGTACCAGAGTAACATACTATTACTGTTCAAGCATTCGAAAAAAGCTGCATAGTGACAAAAAAGAATTGTTTTGTTAATTTATAGATCCATATGATCACAAATAGTTAATTAAACCCTGTACTTGTTTAAAGTAAACATATTCCAGCGTAACAGTTTTATACTAAGAGTTTGTGACGTAAGCTTAGCTTAAGAGAGAAAGAAAGAGAGAGAGAGGAAAAAAAGAAATCTGACTTAACTGTATGACAAAGGTCAAAATCGACATGCAGATCAAGGAAGATAAAAAGATAACATAAAACTAATGGATTGTAATACAGATGTCATACAGACCCAAGACAGTCAACAGAAATAACGAGGCTGTCCTTCCTCCTAACATTGAATACATTTATATAATTGCTGTAATGAATAATGCACGAAGTGCAGTGATGTATCCACTGCCCCCTTCTCTCTCTTTCCGGTTCTTACGAGCCTAAACTTTCTATATGTGGTATGTTATTTCTAAATTATTGTCATATGTCATTAAATACAAAGTATATTAAAGTTTTATACTGATACTCTTTAATTCTGCATAAACCGTATGACTACTCATAATTACCATGTTAAAAATCGGACTTCACGAACCAACACGAGAATGGTACGCAAATGCATAAATAACATTGACCTATATAGTTCATAGAAATACTCGGCAATCATGATACGTATGGCTATACATATTCTACTTGGGAGAGAGCATTGTGAAAATATATGCACACGATGTTTCGTAATAAATATCGAGATATGATACTATATTCTAGTGCATTTTGTTTGTAACACGGGATCTCATTGGCTGTCCGATTTAAAAACTGCAAGGGTATTCACGAATCCCCTGCAGTTTTTGATATGACGTCACGATACCCTGCAGTTTCTGATTTATGACGTCACGATACCCTACAGATTTAATATGAATGTGATTAGCGACTTGGCTTAGAAAACCATAACTCTAGTTGTAATTATATTTGTCAAATGCATTAGAATGGGGTTACCATGCTTGTGTTTTACAAAAACTGACAGGGTATCGGCGAATACCCAGTGGGCCAGTCAGAAATTTCCGTTTCACAGCTTGGCTAACGCCTCGCAGTGAAACTCATTTTCTGACAGGGTATTCGCCGTTACCCTGTCAGTTTTTGTAAAACACTCGCATGGTAACCACTAATTTTTTTGTATTTTCCCCCGTTTTTAAACTCATAGAATGTATTTAATTTTTTCTGGAGATACTTTTAAAAGTATTTTGAAACACTAACATTTCACAAGCCAGTTATTATTTTAGCGTTTTTTTAATTATATTTGTTTTGTTGTTTTTCAGGAGGTTGTGTGTTGCAAGCAGTCCCAGGATCTCTGAATAAATTCACAATTCACAAATCTATACTTGGTTACCAGAAAGAGTTTTACTGCGCCAATGGGACAGTATTTGACCAAGAAGAGTGTATATGTGTCATGAATAATGACCCTAACAGTACGAATATTATTTTATGATGAAATGAGTTATTTATTAGTTTTTAAATTGTTTTTTTTTCTGTAAGAAAATTTTACAAACCAACATGTTACACAAGAAAGTATCGAATGATATTTCACTGACCTAAAATTAAATGTATGAAGAATATAATAATACGAAGTTATGCCAACAGCTCCTCCCCAGCCCCAGAATAACTACACTCCTTTATTGCTTACTGTCAGTTTTACATCTCTTTGTAGTTATGCCAACAGCTCCTCCCCAGCCCCAGAATAACTACACTCCTTTATTGCTTACTGTCAGTTTTACATTTCTTTGTAGTTATGCCAACAGCTCATCCCCAGCCCCAGAATAACTACACTCCTTTATTGCTTACTGTCAGTTTTACATCTCTTTGTAGTTATGCCAACAGCTCCTCCCCAGCCCCAGAATAACTACTCTCCTTTATTGCTTACTGTCATTGTTTTACATCTCTTTGTAGTTATGCCAACAGCTCCTCCCCAGCCCCAGAATACCTACACACCAGATCCTGGTAACATAATGCCGGGTAGGACAACAGAACCACGTGAGTGATACTTAGCAAACTGCCGAACATAAATTATACGTGTTTGAAGTCTACCGTATGAAACAAACTGTTAATGGACGACTACAGAAATACTAAATCATCAGATAGGCAAACCAAAATTTACAATACATACCTTTGATTTCTATATCATTAGATACACACATTTGATTTCTGTTGTTTTCTTTCTTTTTTTTTTTTTTGATACAGAACTGATGCGAAGAGAAGATTCTTTATTTACAATTATTTAAATCTCATGTTACATTACTAAGATATATTGATCATAAGCTAGCACTTATATATGATAGAAATAGCCAGAGTGATATTGTGTTTTTAAAGTCGAATACTTATAACCTGTGTTTATTACCGAAAATATCTTTATAAGAATATGTTCATTTAAAGGGATGTTTGTAGTTTTGGAATTAAATTACACATTTCATTATATTTTGTTTATAGATTTTAAAATTAACTTAATGTACATATAATCAAGTAAAAGAAAATTACATTTTCGGGAATAATATAGATGTAAATGTGAATAATTAATAGTGTCTTGACGATTAAGTGAAGACATTGTTGGGCCTTTTATCTGTACGTGGTCAATGATAGACTGAAGCACACGTTTATATGTATTTCTTTCTGTATCCCCTAGTTTGTTTCATTATACCAATACTACCAATACCAATATACTTATACATTTGCTCTTCACATGTTCGAAATATTTTACTTTGTATTAATCTGTGTGCGTAATTCTTCCAGTCAATAGCAATATCAAATTCAAAACTGTAAAGGAAATGATTTAATTAATATACAAAATATGTAAAATGTCTTGTAGCATGTAACTTCAGACCTGATATGGACAGGCAATATTATCAGGAATATGTGTCTCAACGTGGGTGGCAACGAAGGCCGTGTGCTTTAGGTACACTTTATAATGAGAGCATATGCTTGTGTGTTGACATGGCGCCCGTATCCAGTGCAAGTACGTTTTATCAATATATTACTTCCGAGTTTTCTATTACGCATTGAAATTCTTAAATATTACTGTAAAAATCATGTGACTATTCGCAAATATTGAAGTTTCTCTTATGACAAATGAAGTGTGAATTTGTTTTTAAGTATTGAGTACGTGCCACTTTTTTTCTTTGATTTGTTCACTTGTCATCCTTTTGTTTTTACTAATCCTTCAACGAATTCGGCATAGTTCAATATAACTGTTGCGACGGGTGTTGCATGCAAACAGGAGACACTCATTCTCCCTAGGCACCGCAACAGTCTCGCAACAGTTTGTATGGGACAATTCCAAAATTAAGCCTCCACTCTTAGACTTCGACATTGGATAACTGATCGGTACTTCGTTTTTTGCTTTAACTAATCTTAACGAATCACGTACCTACGGAGAAATAATTCCACTTATATTTAAGATTTTATAATAAAAGTAAGGAAACTCGGAAATGGCCTGTTGTTCAAATCATCTTTTACTTCCTAAAACTCTTGACTTTAACAGCTATCTGATGTCTAATATGCCTATAACGTATATGCCGTTATCATGTACTCATAAACCTCATGTATAATCCAAGTTACATACGTCATTTATAAATAGTTAAAATGCATATATTTGCATACTGCAAGAGCAATAAAAGGATTGATAAGCTGATAATTTATCCACATTTGTCTATCAAATTAATCGAGATTTTACACCTACAGGTTTGGTTTTGATTATAATTTTGAAATTGTCAACAAAAGTTTAAAAAAATGAAAACAAAGAAACAGATAATAATAATAATAATAAAACGAATAATAAAAAAAAGTTTGTTCTGTTCATCTCCAATTTGCAAGAGCCTGAACGACGTATTACGAATTCATACACTTTTTGTCAAAACGTTAATATCAAAACGACAATCATGCTTTGAAATAAAAAAAAATCCTCTACAACTTTTACGGTTGCCGTAAAGGAAAGACAAAAGAAAAGAAGATATCTGTCTGACTTGTAGGGGAAAAATCGCCAGGGATATGAAAATAATAAAAGAATTAGCACTCAAAATGACATTACAAAATTTTTCGATTCTAACACAATAGGACGGTCGACTGAAACGACAGATAACGCACAATGTGTATGTAAATGGATTAACGTGCCTACCTCTATAATTATCCTTAACATTAAAGGGACCAACAATCTACTCATTACTGGTTTCTACTATTGTTATTAGTATGATTATTAGTTATTAGTACTTAACTGCACCCCTCTCCCTTGTATCAATTTTCCTTGAAAAATTGAACATAAAATATTATTATTATGGAAAAAATAAATGTCCAAAATATTGCGTGACATCAATAGAAACTACCCATTTCCTGTCCCTTTGAAAGCGAGTAAAGAAACCTGAACGATTCCCCAATAACAGCCAGAGGGGACGAGGTTTAGGACCTCATCTGCAGGATTCCCCAGCTAACAAAAATCGAGGTTCAGGACCTCTTCTGTGGGATTCCAAACTAACAGGTAGAGGGGACGAGGTTCAGGACCTCATCTGCAGGATGAGGTGACGAGGTTAAGGACCTCATCTGTCGGCTTCCCCTCTAGCAGTTAGAGGTGACGAGGTTCGGGGCCTCAACTGTAGGCTTCCCTTCCGGCAGTTAGTGGCGACGAGGTTCAGGACCTCACCTGTAGGCTTCCCCTCTAACAGTTAGAGGTGACGAGGTTCATGACCTCATCTGTAGGCTTCCCTTTCAGCAGTAATAAGTGACGAGGTTCTGGATCTCATCTATAGGATTTCCCTCTAACAGTTAGAGGTGACGAGGTTCTGGACCTCATCTATAGGATTCCCCTCTGGAAGTTAGAGGTGACGAGGTTCTGGACCTCATCTATAGGATTCCCCTCTGGCAGTTAGAGGTGACGAGGTTCTGGACATCGTCTGTAGGATTCCTCTCTAGCGGTTAAAAAGTGACGGGGTTCAGGACCTCATCTGTAGGCTTCCCTTTCAGCAGTTTGATGTAGCGAGGTCCTGGACCTCATCTGTAGGATTCCCCTTTAGCAGTTAGAGTGGACGAGGTTCAGGACCTCATCTGTATGCTTCCTTTCTGGCGGTTTAAGAATTACTTATAATTTTTAAATGTGTATCCTTTAATTGTGCTGCTTTTGCGACAAGTGGGACAGTGTGCATCCGTAAGCCGGTTAACCACACTAAGTGAGTGACGTTTGTTACTTTAATTGACCGTCCTAAGTGATATTGTAACTGAGTATAATCGAAAATTTTTGTTATGTCGTTTCTGTTTTAATTTAACTGTAATCATTTTTATGAGCATGACCCTGGTGATTTTTGTCATACAGCCTGGTCAGATATCTTCTCTCCTCTCTTATATAGATATAAGTATGTCTTCATTATGATTTGTATTGTTGTTTTTTTTTTCTTGATTTGGCATGATGTATGGTATTCTTTTAAATTCGTTTAGTTTGTACGCCGCAGTTATGGATAGATTTCAATGATAAGAAAATCAATGACATAGCTGGTACAAACATCTACATCGAAAATACTGGCGTGGAATCTGTAGAGGGCGCTGGTATGTTCAACAGAAAGGGACGGTTACATATCCCCAGGTATGCTAATGCTGGATTCGGTCAGAAGCTAACCGTCACATTCAGGTTCTACGACTTCCCTGGTGGAGACGAGGAACAGGTTCTTCTATCTAATTGTCACAATGGACAACTTGGATCCCTGGAAATTATTATGAACCCTGCAAATCAAGAAATCATCTTCAGAGCTGATACAACTAGATCGGAACCAAAAGAAATCAGAGTTCCCTACCCGGTATGTTATTTACCTTCTATTGGAAGGCATTGATACATTAATTACATTTCTTGTATTAATTCATTCCATCATTTAGAAATAATTGGACAATGACGTTCATAATCGTTAATTACATAACTATATCAGTTCCGTAGGACGTAGACGTTGCGAACTTATCGTAAATATACATGATCCATTCAAAACTGATGATTATATGTCATGGAATATTACATGGACGATACACTGACTGTGATGGACTTTGTATATACATTTATTCATTGTATGTTATCAGCAATG
This sequence comes from Pteria penguin, assembly GCA_035048485.1. Lineage (NCBI taxonomy): Eukaryota > Metazoa > Mollusca > Bivalvia > Pterioida > Pteriidae > Pteria > Pteria penguin. The sequence continues at coordinate 40,023,874 of CM068590.1, read as the reverse complement.
CTAATATTACATGGAAGTATGCACTGACTGTGATGGACTTTATATATATTTATTCATTGCATGTTATCAACAATGCTAATATTACATGGAAGGATACACTGACTGTGATGGACTTTATATATACATTTGTTCATTGCATGTTATCAACAATGCTAATATTACATGGAAGGACACACTGACTGTGATGGACTTTATATATACATTTATTCATTGTTATCAACAATGCTAATATTCAATACCGTATCATTGTTGTTTTTATCTGTCAGACTAATGCTTGGAAGAATGTGACACTGACGTACGACGGTACCTATCTGAAAGGCATGGTCAATCAGGAGGAATCCAGTGTACTAGCCAAAGGTAACACCCATTCCTTCATTTTATTTTCTATTTTACACCAGAAACAGATTTTTATACATATACAATAGAATGCTAATCCATTGAGAAAGAAGCAAGCGCTTTTTAGCTTTAAATTTTAAGTGAATTAAAAGCTGTTCAGGTCAGTCATCTAAAATGCATTACTTTATAAGATCAAATATTGGGGTTTTTTCCTTTACCGCAATAGATTTAAAGGATGAAAAGAAAGAACGAATGTGTGTGTGTGTGTGTGTGTGTGTGTGTGTGTGTGTGTGTGTGTGTGTGTGTGTGTGTGTGTGTGTGTGTGTGACATTAACGTTACTTAATTTTTTTAATTTCATAATTTTATTTTGTTTTCCTAATTATCATTAAGATTAGCTTGCAAAGATGAGATCTCATATCTTTATTTTTTGACAGGAAATATTGAAAGTAGGAGCGGACTTAAAATTGGACAATGCTCCACCACAAAATACAACAAAAGGGCATTTGTGGGATATATTGATGACGTGCGTAAATAAGTATCTTCTCGCTTATTACTTACTATTTCACCCATGGGTTGAATTTTGTTAAGAGCTGTATCTAGTGCAAACTAGATTTAAGTGTATTCAGCTCCTTACTGTTAAGCTGTATATAAAATATCATTCTGTCCAAAATATAAATAACATAATGTCTGTTCTCATGTATACTTAAAATTTGGAATAATTAGCTTTAGTGTTAAAGAATTACATGTATATTGATATATAAACAATTTAAAATGAAATTTTGAAAGAAATATAGTCCCTTGCATCAGAACATGATGTCAGACATTGTTATTACTGATGTAAAACCAAGCTTTTATTTTTTTTATGTAAATATAAGGCCACATATCCATTCGGACATCCTCGACTTTTCACTGCGTAAAAACCCTCGGACGTCACTCGTAGCCATTATTGAGAAATGGTTCCTGTAGTTATAGACGCTTGCATGTGTACCAGACAAAAAGGTCGGTGCTTAGCGTGTAATGAAGACGGTAGAAGACTTTCACAATTCAAAGGACTTAAATTAAACAGTAATCCCGAACTGTTGCAGCTTTAATTACTTTCCTTGACATAGATGACATAGATTGTGTACTGGATTACATTTTACATCCCTGATATATTTCTGAGTACCATGCCGGAAACCGATTGATGCATGGAATCAATATAATCAATATCGAAGAAGTACCAAACCGTTAATCATTCTCAAAGTCCAAGGACAGATACAAAATCGTGTAAGTTTAAAAAAGAAACTGTTGTGAACCCCGAAATACTGAAAAATTCCGAGGTTAGACCCGGGGAGAGTAAGCGTCTCCTGTTTGCATGCATCACCCGTCACAGCAGTTCTTAAGAAACATGTCAAAATCAAGAGTTTTGGTTTCCTAATTGTACATACGAACGTACAAAACTGGTATACAAAGTCATATTTGGTGTTCACTGAACAGGTCATTTAGTCGCATTCCAGAATATTATCAATCATTCTAGAAAAGGCACATCATATTTTCGTACAAGATCCCCATAGCGACCGTAGAACTTCCACAGTGACGATTTCAGACGTTCTTTAACATATCCCTGCGGGAGCAACTTAGTGGCCAGTCGTTTGGCCCTTGGAATAAAACAGTCGTATAGAGAACAGGCTCTTGCGTACCTTATAAGTTGAGATATAAAAACTCTATAGGCAGATGAGGACGGGATATTGCTGCAAAGGAACGGAAAGTTAGTTATTTGGAAGTTAAAATCGTCACGTTTGTCATACAGAGAGGTGTCCAAATGACCATTACTGTCGAAAGTTAAAAATATATCCAGATACGAAGCGGAATTATTGCTCTCGGTTGTCTCTTTTATCTCAAGTTCATGGGGATAGATTTCATGTATGTAATCCTTAAAGTTAGGATTATTGATTGACAATACGTCGTCTATATATCTATACGTAAAATTAAACTGAAATGCAAGACTTTTTCTGCCTGTGGAGAGCATGTTTTGAATAAATTCCGCCTCATACGAATATAAGAAAATGTCAGCGAGAAGAGGGGCGCAGTTAGTTCCCATGAGAATGCCAATGATTTGCTGAAAAATGTTCCCTCCAAACACCACGAAAATATTGTCTATTAAAAATTCCAGCATTTTGATGATTTGATCTTCGGTATACTTGTGTTTTGCATTAGAGTGTTCTTTTACAAAATATGTATCTTCCCGCCCAATAACAAGATATTTATATCTACGATTTCCATTTTTATGGAAAAAAGAATTTCGAATAATTGTAGCAAGTCTGTTTTTGAGCTTTTGATGCGGAATTGTAGTGTAGAGCGTGGAGAAGTCAAAAGATTTGATGCTGAAAATATTATTAAATTTCGGAGATTTTAGATTCTCTAAAAGTTCTTTAGAATTCTTGAGGATCCACATCTGATTTATTCCGCTTCTGGAGTATGCGGTATCACAGTAAATTTGAAGACCATGCTTGATGTGTGTCAATATTCACGTTAGCAATATGGATAGAGGTTTGGTGGTACACTTGGAAGAACCAGCAATGAAACGATGTTTGTAAGGGGTTATGTGCATTTTTGGAATCCAATAAATATAAGGTAATTCAAGGTCAGAGTTGCTTGTGGTAATTCCAAAAGACTCGAGAACAGATTTGTGGTTTTGAAGTATTTCAGAAGTAGATAAATTTGTTTGTGTGTATGTTGGATTTCCAGGTGCAGAGTATTATCCAAGTTCCTCTAACAGACAATTGATGTAAAATCTTTTGCAAACGAAGGTATACTTGTTTGCTGCTTTGTCAGCTGGAACAATGATAAATTGTTCGTGGAGTTCAGATAGTTCTCTGGCTACATCAGGGTCATTAAATATAGACTCGTGTTTGGTTCTTACCGAATGCCTGAGACGCCCTATTCTTCTTTTGAGTAGTTCTCCGATGGATTTCATCCACTCGGAGAGAGTGTCAGGCTCCACTTCTTCCCTTTTTGACCATCTCCTGGCATATTCCTCGCATTCATCCATAATAATTTTGAAATTTTCACGCCATGTGAACGAACGGGACTCACTATATTTAGGACCTTTCTTCAGGAGGTCTCGTAATTTCCTTTTATGTACTATAATGAGGTCACCAGTTACCACATGGCCGCATGGAGGGTAAAGATACCTTGATGTGGAGCATGTACAGGGTGGAAGGTCTTTTGTAATATTGTGTGAATCAAGACACTGTAAAACACGTTTATAATTAAATATTTTAGAGGACACAGAAGATGTATAGCTGTAGGAAATACAAGGCGACTCCTGATGTTTGAAATATGGAGGGATTTTATCCTTGACTAACCTATGGTTCAAAATGTTACTCAAATTAAGAGCATCAATCCCCTTATTTGCAAATTTCATTTTAAGGAAGGGGCGATTGTTATCACCAATAGGTATATCGGTTTTAACTGCCTTGAAAAGTCTGCTAGACGATATGTCCATAATGATGCCCTGCAGTCGATATTGTGGGGAACTAGAGTCGGTAAAATGTAAGGGTATTGACGATTCGTACAATTCATATAACCTTTTCAAGGGAAGGGAATATAACTTGGTACGAATATGATGAAGCCCTAATGGTAGATTGACAAATGGTAAAAGAGCGTCAAAGGATATATCATGGATATTGGGCTTATTATACCTACGTTTTCCATGACTTCTACGCCTTCTTGATGTATGGCCAAACAATTGAAGAACATTCACCGACTGGTTCCCAGGGCTTGTTAAGTTTCCTACAGTATTAATGTGGTCATTGCAACCATAAGGTGCCGCGGTACCTAATTCTCTAATCCAATAATCTTCCCTTTTTCGGCGAACGGGGGTACTTAGGTTAGGATTATTCGAAGGATGGCTTATTATTATAAGTCATTCCGCCGAGTGACGTCCGAGTCTTTTTACGTAGGTTCGAGTAAAGGGCGAGGATGTTCCGAATGGCTACATACCGTTTACATTGTTTTAGCCTTACTGCACGAAATATTATGTATGTGTGTAAGTTATGACATCATTCATTATTCATTGTAGTTTACATTATATCGTTTAAATGTAATAATGGATTTTATATAAGCGTTGAACAAAATTCCATTTTATCACTTGATAAAGGCCAGGAGGCCTTTATTTTGTGAACAAGTGTGTTGTTATTTTCAGATTTTTAAATTTATCTAGCTATCTCTTATACGTATCACATACCTTTTGCTCTTTGCAAAATTCATGTATTGCAAAAAATAAATCCAGAGTGGGGTTCACGCACAAATAAACTCACGTGCTGCACAATATTAAGCTGATAATCGACACAGAACAGTACATAGATAGTGCTTTATTTCATCATTTACATATTATATTGCAACGACTCTAATTATAACTTCCTATTTTTTCAGTTGAAAATACATAAGTGTGTGAAGAATGGCGGATATTTCGGACAGCCTGGTTATCAACCCGGGTCACCACTTCTGTCATAGGAACATAAGCACTTATGACCTAGTTCATGAGCATTAATAGCACGGACGTCAGAAAGACGTTATAGGAAAAATTCTTCCTCACTTATTAATACTTTATCCAAGGAATACTCTATTGCGATATTGCTAGTTTTCAGATACATTGCATAGATGTATATATTGTACATTTCATTTTATATTTTTGTAAATGTTGTATGTAAACAATATCATTATAACTGTACTGGATATAATATAGACTTAATCACTGTTGTGGTATTACATTTTAAAGCACTGTTTATAATCCTAGCTATAGTCTGTTTCCAAATCAGATACAATATGACTTGATTCCGTCCTGTCGGGAGCATTAGAGAAAAACAATATATCTTGAATTGTTTTCAGAAGTTATTAAAGTTTAGCACTTTGCTTACATGTTTAATAATTGATTTTTTTCATGGATCAAGTAAACCGATAAAATACTGGAAAACTGCATCATTGCGAGTAGTGCAGAATGCGTCAGTTTTCTGTCCTGTTTTAGGATTTTATCTCGATCCAATATCATCAAACAATATTTTATAACAAATTACTTCTCAATCTTGCATAAAGTCAATTACAATATTTTTTCTTCTCCAGGTTTTAAGAATTTGAACAAATATTGTAATTGTTATAAAATTTATTTTGTATGCGTTTTTTAAACTCAATATTCAAAAAGGCATGTACAAATTTGAAGAAATATATTGTTATTGGAAAATAAAGTACGCTTTCATTCAATATTTTCATATTAACATTAATACGGACCTCTTTTGGTCATACGGAACTTTCATGATACGGGTCTGTTTCGAATTTTACATAGTTTTTAATGAAATGTTAGACATTCAATTTCTGGCATGGTATTAAATTGGTAGAACCGTAACAACAAGCTGTTGTAAAAAAGTTAAAGTTAATAATTGTTTGTACAATATAATGTATGCTTACTTTATAATCAAAATAGCACAACTTATTTACATCATGTGAAGAATTTTATTTTGAGAAATGTTGGAGGGGACAGCTGTAACCGTTTTTTATCATTCCGGATAAAGAATGTCTACCATTATGATAAAATTAAATCACCGAAGAATATCTCGGAAGTTTCGTATGATTCCTAAAGAGTACAAGTATAAGGACACAGAAAGCATTGTGACGTGATGTCAGAGGGAAATTTTGAGGATGGAGTACATGCATATAGAAAATCGCTTAGCAAACAGTAAACGATTTTACTATCTAAACGAAAATGTCTGGTACATCATATATTCCAAAACGTTAAAAGATTACATGAATGATTTTAGAAGCTGACAATTTGGATATATTTAAAAGATGGTAGAATTATATCTTATGACAATCAAAGTCAGCGCATTCAGTATACAGAAAATAAAGAGAACATACATAAATAAATAGTTTTAATCATGAATGAAAAATCCATCTTTATCTCTCATCATTATTTACAGTATGTAATTAAAGATTCTATATAGAATAAAAATACACATAAATTTTGTATTCTTATTTGTCATTATTTAATCAATAATTTATGTTCGAGAATACAATCACTTTTCCATTATAAAAATGACAATTAAACTTGTTCAGTATAAACAACAAAACGGTTGTAAACTGGTCTACACTTTGTCCTTGAAACATTCATTTGTAACTGTCTTCCTTTTCAATGGAAATCAAGCTTAGAGGATGCCTTTAATATCAGATGGTATGCATTCTCCGGACCCTTTGTACCAAGCAAACTAAAGAAATATTAGATTACAATAAATATTCATATACGTAATATGAGAGAGATCCTCCGTAGTAATATAATAACTTAGAAACTTTTGTCAGTAAATTCTAAGCACATGTATATATTTTGAGACAGTACAGAAGCATTCTATATTCTATACCCGGGACCTAGCAGTCAACATATCAACCAATCAGTTGAGTTATATTTTCGGCGTTGTGTTTTTTTTATTTAATACTTGTGTTATATGTATATATATTGCATAGCCCGGGCACCTGGACTCACCTCTGAATTTCAGGGGTCCGTGAATGTCCACTGTGGTACATTGTTGTTAGTGCCATAGTCATGTGACACCAGTTACTTTCATATGTTACATTTACAATCAAAACCTGAACACATGATTCAAATTTTATCTAAAACTGTTATGTAAAGATGATGGTTAAATCCAAAGCACAAGTCCAAAAATCATAAAACCAGAGGACATACAAAATCAGTGAAAATGAAAAATGGAAAATAACAAAATATGTCTACTTGAAGAGCATGAGTGAACCCCTGTGATGGATTGAGATCAGGTGCCCCGGGAGAGTGAGCATCTCCTGCTTGCTAGCAACACCCGTCACATTTACCCAGTAGAAAGAGTCAGATCGTGTAAATTCCATATGTATTTATATATGGAGAAGTCGAAGTAGGTAATCTTCTAGTATAGAAGGTGTCAAATCTGTGTAAAATGATCGGTATCGGTCTCAGTCCAGAATATCATTTAAAAGTCTGGATAACGAGATATCATATGGAGTAATAAGAGTCTCGTAATGACCATAGAATTTCCTCAGTGACGTTGCTAGTCTAGCACATATATAACCCTGGTTGAGCAGCTTAACTGAAAGTCTCCTAGTCCTCAGAACAAAGTCACTGTAATTTGAACATGCTCTGGAATAACGTATTAACTGAGATATGAATACGCCGTATACGGGCGATGATGGAATGTTGCTACTTATGAAAGGAAAGTTTGTGATAGCGAAATTGAAATCGTCACGTTTGTCATAGAGTGAGATGTTCAATTGACCATTAATGTCGAAAGACAACATAATATCTAAATATGAAGTAGAATTACTACTTTCTGTGGTTTCTTTGACCTCAAGTTCACTTGGATAGATGATGCTAAGGTAATCCGCGAATGAAGGATTATTAATTGAAAGCAAGTCATCTATATATCTAAAATGTTCGACTGTTTATCAATGATGAACGATGCATTTTAGAATCTTCATATTATTAATTAATGAATGAAACTTCAAACGAAAAAAACAATTAAAAATTTCTAGAATTTTAAATTTACGTACACTATCCATCAAACCTCTGAATCCTGGCGTTCCATTTCCAAAATTGCCACCAACTGTTAGTAAACTATTACATTGTAGATTCAACTTATTACCTACAATACATATAATTACATTGAATAAGAAAATAATTGAAAAAGTAATGTTTGTATTGTATTGTATATAATCCACAAAGGAGGGATACAAAAATTTCAAGATAAGATAAGATAAGATAAGAAGATTTATTTAAAGTCGGCATGTCATAAAACAGGTTAAACATAAGCTCTCAAGAGCTTTTGACCGACATAAATAACATATATAATAACATAACATTAAAATAACAACGCATGCAGATTTACAAAACAAAAAATTAAATATAGAGCATACCTTTAAAAGCATACTACTAAGTAAAGCATAGCTATGAGACACGACATACACAATAAAGACTAAAGCATTGGTTAACTTTTAAAAGCTGAAAAATGCCAAGCAAAGCACAACTAAAAGAACATGGCATGCAACATAAACTAAGACTTAGCACTAACTGATAAATATAAACTATAGCAAACTTAAGAAGCACTAATACGGAACAACATGATAAGCACTTATTTAAAATAAAGTAAAAATATAAGCTAAAGAGCAGTTTAGAAGCACAGAAAATGAGAAAAAGCACATTTAAAGGATTCATGAATGTCAGCTGCGACATGTTGATAGCATAGTAGGAGTCATGGTGTCGTCAGGAGTTAATGGTGCATTTTACACTGAGATTGTCAAATCCAAAAAGTGAGTTTTGAATATTGACACGATAAGGCTAAGAAATTACCTCATATTTATAAGTTCTAATCAATATACATGCAAATCTATGTTAGAAAACGTCTTTAATACTAGACACAGAAAAAAAGAAACAATTATAACTGACGAATACCGAAAATGAATGTGGACGAAGTTGTTAAGCAAGCAATAACGATTATAACGAAATAATAGATAATGGAAATGCTATTGAAAATGTTATTAAGATTCTTTTATGCATAACCCCCAGTGCTCGCTTTATGTGACTAGTCAAATTATACCTGCGGCAGAGATATCATGTTTGACTGTTCGTGAACCCTGTCCATTTGAGTTTGCTACCCGCAACGCCACTGTATCCTCGTCAGCAACTAATGTAATGGTCACCACGTTGTTGTTCTTCAATGACTGAAGTACAAATAAGATAAACCCGTTCATGAGGAATGTGTTATAAACTTAGACAAGTCTCAAAAATCCAGAAAGTTCTCATGGAATATGTACTATAAGACGATGTTGGTTGGTTGGTTGGTTGATTGGTGTTTTACGTCGATTTCAACAATTTTTCAGTTATATTGCGACATGATCATCGGCGCCGCAAGCCAAGCCCTTAATTACTACACCAAGCCTGTCCCTATAACACCATGTGCAATAATATTAATATGACATAAAATGTTTTACAAATATACATTTATACATTATCATATGGATGTATGTCCATTTATTAAAGATTATATCTGGATTTTCTAAATACTTAAAAGCTGGTCGAGTGTGTGTAAACAACTAAGTCTTCCCACTTCCCCATATTGTTAAAGCTTAATTAGAAGTGATTATTTGATAACTACCGGTGATGGCATTGTCAAGGACCTCATACTGCCTGATTCAGTCTTTAGTTCAGCAGCAATATACACATCAGTGCTATTTTCTGTGAAGAACATTGACAAAGTGGCTTCTCCCTCCAACAAACAGTTCTTGAAAATGTGCATGTTCCCTGTTATAACACGTTGCAATGTTATCTGCACTGCGAATGTATTGTCGTAATTATTTGCCAATCTATAGATTTCTATATAATCATCGTTATCCTTGAACACGCCCTTGCCGTTCTGTCGAGTCAGGTGCTTGATGTCGTCATTGACATCATCGTCATCAAAGGTATAGGAAATGAAAGGCTTGCAGTCTGGAATACCAAACGTTTATAAATCATGTTTAACATTTATAATTACAGTATCTATGCATAACTTGATTCCTTATAATATTAGACTTTGACTAATTTGGTCCTCTTTTCCATTTTTACAAGGCTTTTACAAATCTTTTGATATCATTTATTTTCAGTGTTAGAAAATTACAATTATTCCCTCTGCATTGTGAACTCTATAAAACGATCTCCATTATGTGTTTGACTTATTCCATGTGCGGACGTTGTATAGCTATCACACTTTATGCACAATACTGATCTATTTTCATATCACATGTGTGCAGTTTTTTGATGTCGTGCATCGTCTGCGTATTGAGTGGTCAGTCAAACCGGCTGTTCTGATTATCAGACTTCATGACCATCAATCATGGTGTATTACTGTTTGTTTCGAAAAGACATGGCACCAGTCACCTTCATATTTTCATTTACTGTCACAATTATGAATTTTCAAGTAGGAAGCCCATAAACAGATTTCAGTGTTAATTAATCCTAGTTCTGTTGTCGGTTAGATGTGACACTTTCTACACAATAGTGATCCATTTTACAATGTGTGTGTTTCGATGTTTTTATCAATTACCTTTTCATGGCCAGCTTGGCCCGCCAAAGTAAGTATATATATAATTAGAGACTATTGCTCTTGTATCAATATATACACAATATCTACATGCACATACCATTTGGCCCTTGTCCACCCATCTCCTGTGCTGAAAACTTCTGTACACACTGACATAATTCGGCTTTGTATAGGTAATTCTTGGGACACGTGTATATTATCTTACTGATGTCATCTCTGTAATGAGTACTATTCAGCGCAGTCCGATGACAAAGTTTTTCTAAATATCAAAATATGGTTAAAGGATTTATTATGAACACATCTATACATTGTAATGCTTGGGTTCAATGATTCAACATTTTTATTTCTTTTTTCACTACAATAGGTAGTAGACGTTCAAAATGTCAACACCATATTTACCAGTTTGCTAGAAAAATCACGTGTCTAAAATTGATTGCAATTTTAATAGATAAAGCAACCATTGGTGGTAGTTTTTGTCATTGTGTTTTCTGTAATTAATATTAAGGTAAAATATTGTAAAAGTATGCAGTATATGCACACTCTAACAAACATGATAAAACAAGTACTTTAGAAGAGGTTTGTCGTTTTACACGTAAGAAATGTGTTATCCATGAGTGTTCATGCAGAGAACACGCTTCACAGTATCATCTTTTCGACAGTTATAGATAAGTTATGATTTTAAAGTTAAAATTGTTTCGTAAAGTTTGTTGATAACTCCTCTATCCTCAGTAGTTGCGGGAAAAAATGTTGAATATAATTCAACATAATAATATTATGTTTTTATTTTCTTATTTATTTATTTTTTATTTTATTTTTTTTTCAAATGAAGTATGGTATCTAGATCGGAAGTCATATTCATATGCAGGGTTTGAATTATAAGAGTGTAGTAGAGTTATATATTGTAAAGTCGATTTCATACTTCATTTAATGACAGTTCGCATGCTTCGGCTAATTGCCCTCTTTAACCATATCATCATAAAAAAGGAATGGTACATTGTAAAGTAATTATATTTTAATATTGAAAGCATCTATTTTTGAAGACGAGTCTCTTGAATATTGCGGGTGAAAACAGCTAAACCAAACAAAAAAAAATTTTTCAAATAGAATTCTATTATGCAATGTATCTAAATAAGGGTGCTCTATTTCTCACATGCGAGATCTATCTACAGTTTTGAGAAGTAGAGGTGTTGGTTCCAATGGATTTAGCTGGAGATCTATCGACTGGAGTAATGCAGGATTTGGGAATTTTGAACCCTCCAGGAGAGAATATTGTAATATCTGTTGAAAATGCAGCACTAAACTCCTTTAAGTGCTGAGGCATAGGTATGTATGGTTACCAGAATTTATCAGAAAAATACCAGGGGACTCTTATAAATACCAGAGGACTCTTATAAACAGTCCTCGCTTCTAGAAAACCACTTGTTTCTCAATTTTGATTATAATTATGTCAGCTTCACATTTTATACATTGGAAAGTGTAGTTATGACCTCTACAATTTAATGTCTACATTACGAGGTCCAGAAAAACCAAAATTATCATCATATTCATTTATTGCAGTATCAATATGACCCCGTCGGTTCCGGTGAAGACTCATATAAATTTGCTTTAGCTGCAAAAAGGAGCGTATGTATTTTGAAAGAAAAAAGAGGAGTTACTGGCTCAGTTGAGTACATTACCATCCATTTTAATCATGAAGCTAAAATAAAATGTGATTTTCTAATCCTCCTTGATTTTTGCCCATCCCTCAAAACATTGCATTCGGAGGACGCCTTCACGAGGATTTCACCGATCTTATGCGGGCTTATACTAACAAATTTAATAATTGCTTTTTATTCGCACATTAAGTTAATAGTTGTCCAAGAATAGTGAAGCTTTAGCATAAACTCCTGCTCGAAAATCCTCGACTTCTTCAGATATATGTTAAGAATTCAGTAAAACGTTTTCTTTTGATTTAGGGTTTGATGGTTTGAAATTAGGAAAGTGGTGCGAAAATTCATTAACATAACCACCCACCCTCCAGGAAGTGTCAACAAGGACCACGTAAAACACTATTGGTCTCTGACATCAATGCACCGAAGTCGATTGACATGAAATATATACTTCAAAATTTCAGTCATCAAATTAAGTAAATCACTCTAAAACTAAGAAGTATCTTCCTCATGCATAGCTCTGTCCTTAGATGTGTTCTTTTGTTCCTTTTTCTGTCATTTTGGTTTCAACACTGCTCTCCAAATATTTATATATTTTGAAAATCCAATCATTTGGCCACGAGCATCACTGAAGAGACATAAGTCGTCGAAATGCGCATATGGTGCACTAAATTATAAGGTATATATGTTCTATATTTATCATAGCAATAGACATGCAAATAGCCCTCATATATATCCGATTTGGCCGATAAGATATCGTCATCGAAAACTTCACATGCCGAGATGCATGCGAGGAAAACATTTTTACAAGATACATAAATCTTAGTATAGCATTTACTGATGCAGATGTATTTTACAAGATACATAAATCTTAGTATAGCATTTACTGATGCAGATGTAAAAACCGATAAGATTTGATATCTTTCTAGAAGCAACATCACAAATATTTCATTATTAACCACACCAACTGAATGACGTTTGTTACTTCAATTGACCGTCCTAAGTCGGTATCGTAACAGCAGCACAATCTGATATTTTGTAATTTCTGTAATGTCGTTTTTCCATGTATATTCTACTATTATCATGTTTTATGTGCTTGGTGATTTTTGTCATACAGTTTTGTCAGATGACTTCTGTTTTCTATATTATAAAATTGTTGCAGTATCAGCTTGGGACAGTCAAGTGTAGTTCATTTATAGTTACATTAGTTGCTAATTTAGTGTAGTTTGCGGGTCCCACCTTCAAACCTACCACAAAAGCAACACATTCAAAGGGAAACGTTAAAAACTTAGATACATGCCTTGATATAACATACTGTCGAGACCGATACATAATTTGGATCAATTACTTTGGAGTTTCACGTAAAGTGCATGGTAAATGCATATGTCATGAATACTCCTCCATAGACAAAAGCTAATTATAAATCATATAACATCACATTGATCTTATAAAGACTATCTGTGTCTGCAAGCAGAGGACATCACTAGTGCAATGTCCGTTTGTTTACCTTTTGACTCTACTAATGCCTTTGGATCAATGTAAGTTGAACATTGCCCTTCATAATCGACGACACAGGTATTTGTACCAGGGTCAAACCTTTCTCCTTGACGTTTCATAGCAACCAATACACCTTCTATCTTGATATTCTCTATTCTTCCCATACACTCACATACATGATGCGTTCTCTGATTCATGCAGGTGTAATATCTACTACAGGTGGCGACATCTTCAGTCATTCTAGGGGTGGTGTAATTGTAGTTATCCGCCTTCCCTTTGCATTGATCTATGATACAAAATTATTTATGTAGGAAATATTCTTACAACGGTAAAATTGCATATATTTTCATTTAAAAGTTTATGTAAATATTTGTAAAACTTTTATACGTATCATATACTGTGTCACAATAATGTACCCGTTCCCTGGCTAACCTGATGTCACAAATTGAAAAAAAATATCTTACTCAACCATATGAGAAAAGTCACAAAAGGACATACATTGTATATAGGATAAACACCTGGCAAGACATAACGAAGGGTATGCATTGTATACAGGAATAAATATATGAATAAACATCACAGAGGACATACATTGTATACTGGAATAGATATATGAATAGACATCACATAGGACATGCATTATATTCAGGAATAAATACATAAACAAACATCTCAAAAGCAGTCGACTATAATGCAGTAGTGGTACTGAATTGGGACGGTCTATAGAAGCGGCAATCGTCACTAATCGATGTAGTTTTATAAATTAACCATTATTTAAGTATTCTAGAAACGTTCAAGTCCCATATTTAAAGAAAATAATTAAACAAACATTTCATAAGCAGTCGACTATAATGCAGTAGTGGTACTGAATTGGGACGGTCTATAGAAGCGGCAATCGTCACTAATCGATGTAGTTTTATAAAATTAACTATTATTTAGATATTCTAGATACGTTCAACTCCTATATTTAAAGAAAATAGTTTATCACACCGTGAGATGTGACTTCTCAATTCATTCTCCCTTCATGTTGTGATACTCCTTACAACGATATCAAGCAATATCGCATCAAAAGGGATTCCCCATCAGGTATGCAAGTTGGTAACTTTGGCATTTATTGCACAGCGCTCACAAATAACTTTTCTTTCTTCCTTTATGTCCTTTATTTGAGCAGAAGAGGTTGTGTTTAATAAGGTCGAACGAGGGTAGAATAGTACGACAAGTCATTTTTGTCAAAAAAGAAATACAGAAGTGTAAACCATATCTCATAATCCATGGAAAAGAAGGACAATATCGTGTATAGTTTTGAGACAAATGCGAACCCCAATAAAATCGAGGTGAGACCAGTTGTCCGAGAGGAGTAAGCGTCCCCTGGTTGCATACAACACCCGTCGCAAAAGTCTTGCAACAACTTTTCACGTCTAGGAAGTAAATACATAAAAATACATGTATGAACACACGAAGGAGACACGCAGACGAAGTCAAATCTTCCTATTCAAGGCATGAAATGTTGTTTCACTGAAATTCCGGCATTGGAAATGCACATGAACAAATGCCTGTTTATATACGTATCATGTCAAATTAAGTATAGTCAAAACGTTAAGATGGTTAGTTTGTATGGTCAAGTCCCAAAATAAACGTTCTTGGAAGAGAAATCTGAAATTGTACTAGATCCCTATATCGACCATAGAAATTCCTCGGCGTCAATTTCAAACGTGCCTCGATATATCCTTGTGAGAGTAGTTTGGTGGCAAGGACGAAATTGTTGTATTTGGAACATGCCCTGGCATAGCGTATGAGTTGTGAAATAAAGACGTCATATGCAGCAGAGAAAGGTATGTTGCTATTCAGAGAATGGAAGTTAGTAATAATGAAATTGAAATCGTCACGTTTGTCATAGAGATTTGTGATTTTTTTCTAATCTTTCAAAAATACTCGATTTAATTTCTTACTGTCTTTTAAAAGCAAATACGTATGACTTTGAAAAAAATGGCTTTAATCCACTGTAAAATATTACATGATCGCAGATCTTTACCTTTGGGGCAAACTGTTGCATTGAATACATGGCAGGACAAACTCTTACTATTCCAGAAGGTATGTAAGGGACAGTCTTGTACACTGAGAACGGTATAAGCACTAGAGCAAACGACGTATCTGTCACAGTGATTAGGGTGAGCCACGTATCCAAAACCCTCGGCATTTATCGCACACCCTTCACAAATGGCATCTGGAAAAAGTATTACAATTTCATTAATATATTAAGTTGTACTATATGCTTATATCAAATAATAAAGAATATGAAAGAGAGCAAAAATACATCTGACTAAACCGAATGCCAAAAGTCATCACAGATAAAAACAAAATATGAAAGCAACCTATTCTTTGCCATTTGGTACTCCAAACATCACACTAAGGTGAGCATTCATGAATTTGTAGAACTTGGAGATGGGAGAATAGGTTAACTGAAGTTCTCTCGTTTTGCTATTGCATTCTGCTATGAACGTAAAACACACATTTAATTGATATATCACAATGAAATTGAAAGTACCTTAGTAGCATTTCATGGGGACTTCCCTCGTATTGTTTTTGAGCTATTCTAACCATCCAAAGTCCAGTACATATCCAATATATACAGATAGTAAAAAATATAACAATCCTGTTCTGAATAAAAGTATCGAGACTTACTCAGAAAAACGAAAAAAAAAAAAAAAATAAAAAAATAAATAAATAAATAAATAAAAAATAAAAAAAAATCATCACTTCAATTCAATGGGTTACCTCTTCATTTTTAATACAATGTCTATTGTTTAACCCAACACAGTGTCAAACATTTCAATATATTTCATAGTTTCAATAATAATATAATGAATTGTATTATCTGGAGGCAAAAAGATGAAACCTTTCTCTAATAATTAATATGATCAATGCCCTTCTTTCTATAGTTATTACTTTTAAATGGTATTAGAAAAAAGTTTATATAAAATACATGAAAAAATGTAAAATGAAACATTGCACATAGATAATTACCCGTGATTTTATCAAAAGGGGGTAGGCTTTTGATGTCCAAAGTGGTTGTCTCTGCTGTTGGTTGTGCAGTTGTTACCATTTTCGTTGTTGCTATTTGTGTAGTCAATGCTGATTTAGTTACTGAAATCAATACATTTCCCATCTACATTTGAATACCTTTGTCCGATCAACAAAATATTTCTTATTAAAATGTAACGTAATATCATAGAGGAAATGAAATACATCCGTGTCTTAGTAATATAATTTCTCAGTGGAAGTTTTCTTTAAATAACCATTATTGGTCTTGTCATCTCGTTTTGCCTTTTTATTTGCATACAATAGAATATCAGGTCTTGGTAAGTTATTTTAAAGTAAGAAAATAGAAAATATAAATGCAAACGTACAACCACAGATATGATCCAGGAGCCTTTTTGCACCATATAGTTTCAATTCGTCAAAGGTTTTCAGCCAAATTAGATTCTCTGTTCTGTTTGCTACTACATCCATCAGTTCAGATCGCGAAATGGATATTTCATTACCAATGGCTACTGCTACCAAAGTTATGTTGGCTTCTACGGCCTTTCTCGCCTCCCGTCTGGTCAGTTGAGGGTCTCTAGACTTTCCATCTGTGATAAGGACACCAATTGTAGGAACTCCAGGTCTCTTAGGAGCTGTCAATGATAACATATCTATATTATTAGAAATTTTACCACAATAGGTTTTTTTTTCTTTTTGTCAATTAAAACGTAACATCCAATTAATGTAAAAAAAAAAAAAACAAATCCAGCATATAAATGAGAAAACAGAAGACATCTGACAAAGCTGTATGACACAAATCACCAAGGACCTGCACACAAAAAATGACAATAGCATAATATACACGGAACGACATTACAAAAATATTCGATTGTGCTGCGTTTACGATACCGACTTAGGACGGTCAATTGAAGTAACAAACGCCACTCAATTGGTGTGGTCAATGTAAAATAAATGTAAAATACGAAAGTAATTGGTGTCCCCTGACTATGGTACTAACAACAATGTACATATAAAGAAACAATGTAAATGGATTAGCTCTTTTCAATATCAACTGATACCCTTCATTAAAAGTCAATTCATCAGTAATACATTATATTTATGTCTACTCTAATATGACCTGCTCCTTGCTTTCTGTTCCTTGTGACCAGCATAATTAAGTAATACTGATACACTAATTTACAAACTCAAAATTTATTTCTTCTGTCTATACTAATCTAAAAATTGAATATGTTGTTTAGGTAATCAAAAGTATGGATATAAGAAATTACTGATTATGTATTGTTGACCAAAGAGAACCGAGTCGTATTGACCGAATTAAATTTATCAGCATTATGTTTTATTATATTACTTACAATTTGTCAGATATTCTGTTATTTTACTCAAAGCAAGATCAATCCTAGTTACTCCCTTCGTAAACTTTGCCTCTAAAATCTTTTGGATGAGTTCATCTTTATCTTCTTCGTCCTTAGCAATTTCAACCACGTAACCATCAAATGTTAAGACTCCTCGAACGCGGAAAGCATCGGGTGCCATAATAAGATACCGGCTTACATCCATCACAGTGGCCTTGATGGCATCAAAATAATTTTCTTTTAAACTCATCGAGGCATCCATAGCGAAGGCAACATCACCAGCGGCCTTACAGTCTGAAATATGCAATCATAAAAATATCTTACTGGGCTTGGAATTTGAATTTTTTAACCTGAGTTAGGTAATTCATTGTTACATTTAATGAAGTAATACATGAAAAAAGAAAGAGTCCAATGAGTCTGACACTCGCAACAATGGACTACGACGGACATTCATGGGCCCTGCAAAAAGATGCGTTAGACCATTTAGCTTAGCGGAGTAAGCGTCTCCTGTACTCAAACTGATGATGTTGAAACACAATTTTTGTAAACTTTTACTATGGAGAACCGATGTACGCAAATAACACTCTTCTTGTAACTTATCATTCACTTAATCAGCAGAAATCGACATCATTGTTTTCATAAATAAAATGATTAATGTTTTATTTAGTTTTATATAGTAGGAACAGTGATATAAGAAGGACAGTGTGATTATGATTTCAATATTCCATGTTATATTGGACTTACCTTGAAGAGTCAGTGATGCCCGATTGTTCAAATGAATTGGAGCAACTGAAAAAATCATCAATTGAAAGAATGGAAAAACTGTTTATGTATTATTCAATATATATGTCAGTTACAACATTTTCCTGGTAAGTTTTAATTGATCTAATTTAATTTTATACGGTTCTTATGCTTTGCTTTCTACAAAATTTATTAGAAATTACTTATAGCTACACGTTTGTGAAGATAATACAATAATTTTATCTTTATATAATTGGGCATTATGTTTTAAGAGCATTAGGTGTGTAGAATATGTTACTTGTGTTTAATATTTCCACGGTCCACCTCAGTCCCTCGGAGTCCAGCTCATCTAGCGACGACAACCTCTTTGTATAATTTGTGGTAAAGTAGGATATGGAATCTAGCTCATTGTTGTCGACTTCAGAACCTACACCGATGGAAATTAAATTAATTCCATAATCTTTAGCAGCCAGTGCAGCACTCCTGGTGTCCGAGCGAGTTACTGAGTTTTCATCTTGGAGAATAATGGCTGCCTTAGGTTTCTTGGATGTTGTTACATCCACGAGTCCTAGCAAAGATCGCATATAGCTATCTGTCCGTATGCGAGGTGGAAGACGTGTATATTTCAAAATACTTTGTATGTATTTTATAAAATTCATATCTTCGTATTTCTGGATTTCAACTATATCTTGAAGATAATCATATGAAGAAATGCCAACGATTCCAAATTTTCGAAAGTTCGTTTTCCTCTTCAGATTGTCTATCATCTTCAAAGCCATGCTCTTCATCCACCTGAAAATGTCGTCATCCAGTGTTTGGCCTGCATCAACCGCCATTAGGAAATCAATATGTCCTTAAATGCAAATATAATGTTCATAATTATTCTTTATTGAACGTTCTCTGTCAATGTTCTACATATGCAGATCCAACTTGTCGTACCCTTATTAAGCAATCACCTGCCGTGAAACTATTGAAGTTTTGCTCTTTATACTACCAGATACATAGTACTTTATCTATAGGACATCTATAATATCTAAAAGAAAAAGGTGGATTTTACTATTATCTTTCATTTTTGCATGTTTGTGGAATTCATTTTTGTTCTGAGTTTGGGGGTTGTGGTTTTGTTTGTTCATTTGTTTATTGTCGGAGACTTTTTTCTCTAACCATTACAGAAAAGAAGAGAAAGAGGATATGCACAATTACCTTAACAAAGAAAAATCAGGTGGTTTCGAAATCAACACTCTGATTACATTATTTTATTCTTATTTATATGAAAATATACTTTATAACATAAGGGATTTTATTTAATGTTTTGAAATTGGAACCTGTGATACATCTGCCCTGTTTTGAACCGGAGTTTAATGTTTATTAATATCATAAGGATCTATCGGTGAAATATCAGTGTAGCAAAGTATCAGATATACAATTAGCAATGATTTGTAAATTATATTTGTTGCTCTTTTTTCTACTAGATTATAACTCAAGGAATATAAAATCGAAAACTTAAGTAAAGCAAAAAGTATTATTATTATTATTATCATTATCATTATTATTATTATTTTTTTCTAAAATTTATTAATTTTTTTTCTCCTTTTTGTTTACCTGTAGTAAGATTATTTGTTATTTCATCCGATACTTTTGATGCGAAATATGGCGCTGAGCTTGGATCTGATAAAACTCCAGGTGGAACTTGTATCGTATCAGCAAACAGATCAGAATTTATTCCAACAGTTTTCAGAGCAATTCCATATTTGTTTAGCATTGCCTTTGCTAGAGAATCAAAGTATTTATGAAGGGTTTCATTAACAGTAATAAAGACAGCAACAGGAGTAAAAGCAGCTTGGTTATCCGTATCAACAAGTCTATCTACGGTAGTTGACAATGCTCTGGTAAAAGAACTCGCATTGTTCAGATGTTGTATGGATTTGATCTGTTGTCGAAGATCCTCAGCCATGAGTTTTATCTTGTCAGATGCTATGTCAATATAGAAGTCAGAAAAGACACCAATCGTTATTGTCGCGTTCTTGAACCTTTTGAAAGACCACAAGAAGATGATGTTGTCGACCGCCTGTAAAGCACCGTCCAACTGTGCATCAGTGACGTCATTAGCCGAATCTATGGCAACCATTATATGGGCGGCCGAATTAGCATTCTGGGCTAAAAAAGACAAAACAAATATACACAAAGATGATTTATATGAGAATATATAAAAATATTTATGTCCAAAGCTGATACAATCAATACATGTGTTTTGCTGACAGTGTGTGTATATGTATATATGAGGAAATTTAACTCTTATCAATTAACACTAAAAGCTACCCTAGCACAATTGAAACTATGAACGTAAGAAGATGTCATTAACAGCAAAGTGATGGTGAGATAACCAAACAGTGATGTATTTGACTCTTTCTACTAGGTATATGTGACGGGTGTTGCTAGTAAGCAGGAGATGCTCACTCTCCCCGGGCACCTGATCTCACTCCATCACAGGGGTTCACATATGCTCTTCAAGTAGATATATTTTGTTATTTTCCATTAGTTTTTCATTTTCACTGATTTTGTATGTCCTCTGGTTTTATGATTTTTGGACTTGTGGTTTGGATTTATCCATCATCTTTACATCGCAAATAAAACATAATTCTTGCAAGAACTATAAGTGAATGTTGTAGAAATATTAGAACATGTATACATTACAATAAGATAAAATATGTTTACGTTTCATTACCTTTTTGGTTTAGATGGATTGTCAGCCTGACCCGTAAACTGATTGTATCAACACCATATGTATTATGGACTATTATCCAATGTCTTTGTGATATATAATGTTCTTATTTATAACATTGTAACGCTATTCCATACAGCTAAATACTCTCTTTTTCATTGTTTTACATTTTATAAATTTCAAATAGTCATTGTTTCTGTAACTTCATGTATTTTTGTACAACCTGAATTATTGCATACAGTAATATTCGTATAAAATACATATCTAGTGAATAATGATACACAAAAATGTATAAGCAAATGCTAAACGAAAAATGTAAAATTAAAGATTTCACAAACCTATCTTCCAAATGTCACTGCCTGTACCAGTAATAAGTCTTGGGATTGCGGAAAAGTCTGGTATAACCTCCAGTTTCCCAGAGGTGAGATTCGTTATATATCTTAGTTCCTCGATTGTGTCTTTATCAACTTTACAACCTAAACATTAAACATTCTGAGATAATGCAAATATAGTATAAACAGAACACCGAGACTACAGAGATGCGATGTAACATTGATGAATATGAAATTATTGTAATAACTCAAATGATAACCGTCCATAATTCTGATTCAATAATTATATCAATAAGCTTAGAGGTGTTATGGGAAAATTATCATTATATTCGAAAAGTTTTGATGCTTGAAAATAATTTAGAATCCTTTGGTACTTCTGCCGATCTACCAGCCATTAATCTTCCATCGTTTGTAGAAAAATATGACAATCACGATATTATTATCAATTGTTTTATTATTTACAAATTACTACTTAACTTTTAACTCAGGGTTACAGATATCACAAGCTAAGAAAAACATTCGGCAAATTCTTCAGATCTTATTCAGAACTTCTATCTAAATTTGGAAATATTTCTTTTCAACAGTATGTATCCAATGGAATTTCCCATCCTTATTTTTACGGTGATCTCGTATATAAACTAAGGAAATTAAAAGGCTCCGATAACGTTATTTTATCATGTAATAAAATAATCAAACGTCTTATAATTAGACATTATGATACTGAGATCATCAAAAAGACTATAGATCTTGTATTTGGCCCCTCTACAGCCTTATGCAGACTTTTACTTGAACGTTGCACGCTGACTAACAAGGCGGTGGGGACTATATGACGGGCCTTGTCCAAACCTCTTTCAGAGGAGACATGGTCCTGAACCTCGTCCCCTCTGACTGTTAGTCGGGACTCCTACAGATCTAGGGTCTTAGCTCGCTTTCAGACTGGCAGAGCACGGTTTATCATGTTGATATATTTTTATACCATTATGTATTTTACAATACCTTACGTGTTTATATTTTTATGACCTCTCAATATGCGATACCTGTTGACCCTTGTTCTTTACATGCAGGATTATTTATAAATTTTTAAATGTACGTCCTTTGATTGTTCTGCTGTTACGGTGAGTGGGAAGGTGGGCCCGTAAACCGGTTAACCACACCATTTGTTTGGCTTTTGTCAAATTAAATGACCGTCCTAAGTCGGTATCGTAATTGCACTACAATCAAATATTTTTGTAATGTGATATATGTTCTAGTATATTATTTATATTCATGTATTGTATAGCTCTATGGTGACTTCTGCCACATAACTGAGCCAGTAACTCCTCTTTTTTCTTTATTATGACAAGTTTTATAAGATGAGCCACTTTCATTCAAAATCTAGCTATGTTTTTCATATTGTAATAGGCTGAACAAAAAATATACATTTTCATTCATGGACAAAATTATAATCATTAGAATATAAATTCATCTTTTACTAAGATTCAATAAGAATAAATATAAAACCAAATTGATGTATTAATTATGGTGTAAGAACGAACCTATTGCGAATATTTTTATGCCCTGGTTTTTGGCTTTTAGTGCAGCCTCACGCAGTCCTGGTACTGTAGATTTGCCCATTACGACTAACAACAATATATTGACATCGCTCTCCCGAGTTGTTTTCTTCTTCATCATATGTCTAATAGGCACACTGGTGTCCCGAACCCTGAAAATTTATACATATATATATATATATCATATAATATAATAGATAATTATTTACTGCTTGGCAAAACCGCTTATCAATTAATGTAATCCTCAATGGAATTTGTATTTTTTATGTAATTAGAATGTTGCTATATTGCACTCATAACGAACATTTTAGATCGATATCTAAATCTGTGTCAGTTTGCTATGCCCAAATGTCATCCAAAAATAACCAGTACAGGTTTTCGACAATGATGATTATATGAAAATGTAGAAATGATAAAATATAATAATAAATGACCTTCCAAATCCTACATTTAGAACTGAATATTGAAAACAACTTTATTTTATGTTATAAAGAATTGATAAAGAGTGATACAGGATTTGGTGCATATTGCGTCTAGTGTCATTTTATTGTAGAATTTTCATCTGTATTCTATATAATCAGCTTTTCTTAAAATTTGTAAACGTAATACGTAATGCAACGTTAAAATGCATAAAAATATTTAGCCGTGTTGTCATGCATGCGATTAGCTAATGATTGGCTATTAAAGCTCCATTTTTGTGGAGCTCGGGTTGCTCAGTCAGTTAGAGGGTCGGATGCATGACAGCTAGGTGATTCGGTACCATAGGTCGTGGGTTCGAGTCCCAGACAGGGAATAAATATAAGTGAAATATGGGGTGCCTTGTTAGCTGTAGTGTCTTTGTGCTTTATATGTTTGTCTAATTTGTCTATATTTTCTACAGGTATTTCTTCGGAGATCTAAGGTCCATAGTACTCCCAGGTGTTTCATTGTTTCTATTTGTGCTTTATATGTTTATTTCTCTGTCAGTGTTGTATTCTTTCAGAGGATCCGCCTGCGTTTACGGCGGGTAAATTTCTTCACTTTCCGCGGCCGTGTTGTCATGCATGCGATTAGCTAATGATTGGCTATTAAAGATCCATTTTTGTGGAGCTCGGGTAGCTCAGTCGGTTAGAGGGTCGGATGCATGACAGCTAGGTGATTCGGTGCCATAGGTCGTGGGTTCGAGTCCCAGAGTATATATAGACATTTGTTCACGTGCGTTTCTGATACCGGAATTTCAGGCAGCAGCATTTTTTGCCTTGAATGGGAAAATTAATCCTCGTGTTCTTGTCTCCTTCGTATGTCCTTGCGTGTACATTTGTGTATTTACCTTGAAAGGTTGTTGCAGGACTTTTGCGACTGATGTTTCATGCAACCAGGGGACGCTTACCCCTCCCGGGAACCTGGTCTCACATCGATTTTATTGGGGTTCGCATATGTCTGAATATGACACTATACACGACATTGTCCTTTTATTCCATGGACTATGAGATACGGTTTACCCTTCGGTACTTCTTCGGGTTTTACTCTTATTTTTGTATATTTTACAAGTCCGTGGATATTTTTCTCTTATAGCGAAGTAAGATGTGTTATTTCTTTTCTTTTAAAATGTATTTCAATACGCTGATCATTTTAACTGATGTTTAGAATATATTGTTAAGTACTAATTTCGGTTACTTTGTTCGCTATGATTTCATGTTTCATTAATTGACGTCATTAACTTGAATTTAAATATTCATTATTTATATTCATTGAAAGAATGTTATAAACGAAATAGGAAGTCTGTTCTTTTCCTGTGGTAAGGTAAACTTACGTGTATTTGATATTTTCATTTATTGCTGACTTTAACTGCTCTTGGATAGATTTACCATAATTTTCATTCGGATCAATGTACAATTCCTTAAGCTTTGATACAAACGTCTGAATCTTGGTAAGAGTTGTGGGTGTCATCCCATTACCGGCAGTAATTACCGCAACATCACTCCACCCAGAAAGGTCTACAATGAATAAAATGATCAAACTAATGCATTACCGTCAGAAAATACCGTAACATCACTCCACCCAGAAAGATCTACAATAAATAAAATGATCAAAGTAATGCATTATCGGTAGTAATAACCGCAACATCACTCCACCCAGAAAGGTCTACAAATGAATCGAATGATCAAATTAATGCATTACCGGCAGTAATTACCGCAACATCACTCCATCCAGAAAGGTCTAGAATTGAATCAAATGATAAAACTAATGCATTACCGGCAGTAAATACCGCAACATCACTCTACCCAGAAAGGTCCAGAAGTGAATCAAATGATAAAACTAATGCATTACCGGCAGTAACAACCGCAACATCACTCTACCCAGAAAGGTTTACAAATGAATAAAGTGATCAAATTAATGCAGAGCTATAATTTTGTTTAGTAGCAAATCAAGACGCAAGATGTGCGTTCCTTGTCTTTAAGCACATTTTGTGAATACGTAAGTTTCGGTGTTTATTTTAAACAAAGAGAATGTAAGTAGTAGTGTCAATAGTATAATTTCGAGGGGAAAATGCCTTTTGTTTTTGAAATTTTTTACTGAAATGTACTTTCTTTTTCTTATTTCGTGACATTTAAATTTGTTTTGTTAATGAATAGAATAACAATACATAGCATTGATCAACATCCTTTGCAATAAATAAATTTGCTACCAATATCAAATGTCATGACCTTTTATTTATCAAACACTGAATAGGTAAGAAAAAATGTTGATAATATTAGAGAAATGCGAAGCATCAGGTTTATTGGTATCATAATAATGAAACTAGAATACGTTTAAGAATAATAATAGCGAAAATAATTAAAGATAATTAGCTGAAATGGCCAATAAAATAAACTACGAATCGATGCTATCAAAAATATTCAACTGTAAAACTTTTTATACATTGTTTAATGATCCTAAATATCAAACTTAG
Organism: Pteria penguin; assembly: GCA_035048485.1. Lineage (NCBI taxonomy): Eukaryota > Metazoa > Mollusca > Bivalvia > Pterioida > Pteriidae > Pteria > Pteria penguin. The sequence continues at coordinate 39,997,632 of CM068590.1, read as the reverse complement.
AATAGTTAAAAAACCAGTGTCTTTCCTCGCAACAATAATTTTGTTCAATTTCTAGGCCGGATATTTTATTGTATATCGATCGATGATTTCCAAATAAAAACATGTACAAAGTTTCATAGTTGAAATTCAAACGGTGCTGTTGGAATAAGTTTCATTAGCGCCAGCGCGGTATGAAGGTTAATGAACATATATAAATCTCAGATCACCGTTGTCTGTGGTATTTACTATCGTTATTCACCAGGACATATTATAACATCGATTTAAAACCAAAAGCCAATACCTTTTTAACTTGAATGATATTGATTATGTACGTAATTTTTCATTGTATTGTACATATCAGGCAGAAAGTCTGCTACGTTTTCTCCCTCGCATTCTTAGCGGAAACTTCTCTTTCTGACATGTTACTTTTTTATGTTTGCGCGCGTACCAGTGAGCAGGACTTTCCGTACATGGACAATTAAAACTTCGCATTAAAAATTCCTCTTTTAACTGTTTATTACGCTATTTTGGGAGGGATGGTGTTTAATATTGATGTATTTACGAATTCGTCAGAACTTCTGCCACCGGAGAAAGTAAAGATTTCTGCCTGTGTGTTTTCTTCAAAATATGATCGATCGGAGAAGGACACTAGCTCTTTAACAAAATAACTGAAATATCATCATTATTATTAAAATAACCGATTCCAAATAATTGAAAATATTCGAATATAATATGAGCAATATGTGACATGCTGTAGAAATATACCGAGAATTTTCAAATCATTTCACTTTAAATATAAATATTAAATCAACAAATTCTATGTATTTCGTTCAAATGTTTTAACAACTACTACATATATAAAAAGTCTCCAAACCATAATTCAAGAATTTATTTAATCATATTTTATTTAATAATATATAAGTATTTATATATGGCTTCAACTCACAAAACAATACTTACCTAATTTCAAAACATCTTCCAAATACATTTTGAAATTTTGATAGTTAAAAGTAGATAGATTGTCTATTTTGATGTAGTATGGATCCACTGCTTTCGTTAATGTGTCTGTCTGAGATCTGTCATTCTGATATAAGACTATAGGGACGATCTTAATTCCTTTCGCTATGGCGTCTTCAAATATTCCATTGACCAGTGGGTCTGCTATATAATTATCATTAAATATGACAAATATTATTTTATTTTTTGTGCGTAGGCCGTTGAATTTATTACTGGTGTCATTTGTTGCCTGGGATATTGTATCCGTGAGGTCACTAGGTAAACCGCCATCTTGTAATCCATATTGAACGTGAAATGTCGGGTAGTGACTTTTACTAGATACCATTGTTGTCTGATTGCGACAAAATGTTTCCCCAGTTATTTGCACAGCATCAGGACCCACTTTCATTCGCTTGATGAGGTTTTGTAGATATGATGTATATTTAAGGAACGTTTGTTGTGTATCTTTCCCCTGTGGCTTCGGACAATATTCGAATCCTACAATGACTTCAGAAGGCACCTCAAAGGTCTCTGAATAAAGCATATATATGATTAGTCCAATTAATGTACTTGTAAAGTACTCCAAAGGGAACTTAGTATAAAATAATACAAATAGTGTTTTGTTACTTTTATAATATATTGGTTTGAAAATATTTTCTATAATTAAAATATTGCAAATACATTTTACCTTTATCTACCTGGATGAATTCTGAATTCTGTATTTTTCATATCTTATTTTCTTTATTTTGTTATTATTGTGATTCACTTAACTACTCGTGGTTATATTTACCTAGAACTGGGGATTTCGATATAACTGTAAATATAAGGAGTATCATTTTAGTATATGAAGTAAAAGTGAAATTTTTATTATTTAAAAACATTTCTGTGAATAATCACCATAAAATAGGAGTGTAACTTGTGACACTGTAACAATCGAATTTAGGTACAAAAGAAGGCCGATCTTTATTTTCTCCTGTAGAATAGTGGTGAGGCTGCTTGCAGCAGATGCCCTTATGGCTATACACTACTATGAGAATCTAATACATAAAATATATCAAAATTTCGGAATGAACGTATCTTACAATGGTTATGTTTTTAAGAGAACAACTCAGTTTTTACAATATTCCTCAGAGAAATATATTGACTATATTGACTTTGTTTATTCTCATGTATATTACTTGTTATAACATTTACTGTATATAATGTCAACGATAAAAGAATATCCTGTACCGAGTAAGTTGACCACAACCATTGTTTACAACACAATTGACAATTGCATTCATGTAAGTGATATACTATTCCCTTACAATAATGTTGAGAATGACATTCATAAACACTTCGCCACCACACCTGGTGTTTGTCTGTACAGATATTAAGTTTTAAAGGAAGAAAATAGCATCTGATTCCGCTGACAAAAGTCGTTTCGGACATACGGAGCAATAGAACAGACACATAAAAAGATACAGCAAAGCCTCTGAAGACATTAGTTGTTGAATTGGTAAAAAAAGTAATACGCGTTTATATGATCTTATACCATTGGACTGATCTTGCTACTGATGGAATATTAGTGGCGAGGGTACCATAAGCCCAGTGTTATGGGGGTGTTTTATTTTGTAATTTTCGGGGATTTTTTCCTTCTTTGTAAATTCTAAAAATATAATTCAAATTTACTGTAAAAATATTGTTAATTATTCTAATATACAATCCTGTTTTTATATTGATGTTTGGCTTTTCGTTTAGGTCCATTTGGTAATTAACCAGACGCACTGAGCGTCACTGAAGAGCCGAAAATTTCTAAATATGGTGCATAAAATATATTCAAGTATATAAGTTCTCATATTTAATAAATCCGGTTAAGATTAGTGCTCCAGGTGTTCAGTTCGTGAACGAGAGGCCCTGGTTTCGATATCCACCATGACACATGGGCGTAAAATTGAGGTCCCGTATCACGCTTCGGGTGGGTCCGTTGCAAAAATATGCGTTTCTATGTTATGCTTCAGGACGATGCCGTCGCCATTTATGTGAAATAATAGAGAAGACAGAAGACATCTGACCACGCTATATAACAAAATCACCAAGAACATACATATAAACATAATAGTAAAAACATAGGGAACGGTATAACAAGAACATTCGAATGTACTGCAATACCGATACCGAATAGACCATATTCCGATATTGATAATTGCTGTCTTTTTGTCCGAGCTAATACCTTTTGGCGTTGTTTTTCATAGTGACGTTATAATGAATCTATGTCATGCGTTATGACGTCACTATGAAAAACAACGCCAAAATGTATCAGCTCGGACAAAAAGACAGCAATTATCAAAATCGGAATATGGTCTATTAAGACGGTCAATATAAGTAACGAACGTTAGTTAGTCGGTGTGGTTAACCGGTTACGTGTGCCCACTATCCCACTCACCGCAAAAGCTGCACAATCAAAGGACATGTATTTAAAAATCTATGAATAAACTTTCGTAAAGGGTACAAGAATCAACAGGTTTCTCAAGACGAGAGGTCATAAAACTTTCCACACGAAAAGAGTTATGGAATAATATATTAGTATTAAAATCACGTCCAGCGACATCAACAGACGTAACCCGTACTCTCTCTGTCTGTAAGCGAGCTCAGATCCTTGAAATATATGAGTCCCGACTAATAGTCAGAGGGGACAAGGCTCAGGACCTTGTCTCCTCTGAAAAACTTTGGACAATTAAACAAGAAGTTTTATATTTGATACAAGATTTTCAAACATTTATTATACTTAGTACCATATTTCGTTTCAATACCAACACACACTAAAACTTGACTATTGATAAATTCGTGCAATTTTAGTCTACAAGCAATATACCATGTCTTCGAAATAGTAGTTTTGTTATACTCACTGTAGCACAAGGATTCCGTCAATTTGTTACGCCCACTAGTTAAAATTGATGTTTGTGACGTTAGAACCCGATGCATGACGGCCTCATTAGACAGATCTAATAATTCGTCAGAGACTGCAGACGGAATTATCCCCATGGTAACAACGTGAACACCATCCTCCTTGTTTACGGTATTGAAGAAATACGACTTTGCATTACTAGGGTTTTCGATATGCTTATCGCTTATGAATAAAGCAATATTTTGTACAAAGTCGTAATTCTTGTCAAACTCTCCTCGAATTAAATTGTATGCATTCACAGGATCGAAAGGAAGATCTGGAGAATGATTTTGCACCTGTCCAATAAATTGCACAAGGCCATTGGTATCTGAAAACCTTGTTTTCTCCCCAGATCGTCCAACAGTGATAATAACATCCGAGAGACGGTGTTGAAATTGCAGTCGCTTCATCAGTATATCCAAAAGCAAAAGTTTGACGTTTAGGAAATTGGCATCTGTAACATCCAAATGTATGGCCAGGACGAAAAATCCGGAACACACTAAATATTAAAAAAAAAAATTAAAAAAAAATTTAATGACTCAAAGATGAGTAATTATATTTTGAAACTTTCGACATGCGTATAAGAAGAGTCAAAGAGTGGAAAGTTGACATAGGATAATATGCAAGTTGAGGTCTTGGATGTATATTACCTTGACTTGTTATATCACCGTTGTGAGACACTAGAATATAAAGAAATAATGAAAAAATTAACATAATATTATCAAAATAACCAACAAAAATCATCATTGTCGATTTTTTTTAATTAACTACAAAACATTAACAAGTATTTAGACTGGCCTTTCATTTGAAGCTTTCTTTCATTTATTAGCACTACTGATAGAGGTTTTACACCTTATACATGTTACACACTACTGACAGAGGTTTAATACCGTATACATGTTAGGTGTTACTGAAAGAGGTTTTATATCGTATACATGTTAGGTACTACTGAGAGAATTTTTACCTCAGTCATATAGTGTAATACTAATGAAGATTTGTTGTAAATGAAATCTTATTCATTAAGTAATTGAATTATCATAATATGAATGATCTCGAATACCTCTCCTAAACAATTTTACTAGATATCGTAATCTTAAACAATGACGTAACGAAGTAGAAACGAAAACTTTACGACTAATTATTTTCTCCTTTGAAACCAAATGCAAATCTTCACATCAAATTAAATTACTTTATTAGTAAAACATATGATGATTGCAAATTACTGTAAAATACATATGCTTTATTTATCTATTTATTTATTTATTTATTTTTTTTTTTTTTGTGAAATTAAGAGAGGATGAATCCATGCCAAAACAAAGATATCTCTATCCTCGACTTGATAACTATGAAATAAATAATACATGTATACGTCTTATCCGGAAAATTATGTCTCTCTAATATTCAATGTTCTAACCTTTTCGTAAGTGAGTTACAGTATATCTAAGTCTACCTTTACGTCTTTGTGTTAGATTATGACCTGTAGTATAATTTGGTCCTGATTTCTGAATAGTTTTGCAACATACATTGACAAATTTTCTCCGCAGACTTATCCAAAGCATTCGTGAGAAGATCTTCAAATGTGGGAGACTGAATGACATTCCCAACAATGCCGTTAGTTAATATATTGAGTTCATCAGGTAGAATGAAATTTCCTACGCCGACAGTAACGATATCGATCATTTTCCTACTGGCATCTTCTGCAGCTTCTTTCAGATCCTTTAGAAGGCCTGTATTCCTCCCGTCAGTGACAATAACTCCGACCATTGGCAATCCATTGTGAATTTTTGGATCAGTCAAAAATTTGTGGGTCATATTTCCTAAAAAGGAATGCGGTATTATCGTGAAATGCATAATTTCAGAAACATATACCACAGAATCATTTAAGAAAATCTCATTTTGGAAGCCCGTAAAGAAAACACAAGAAAACGAAAGAAAAAATTGCTGTTTCTCGTGTAATGTAAATTTACTTTTTAATCTATTATCCTTATTTACAAAGAATAATTTAAAAACATAGTATTGAAGTAAAAAGTTCAGTTACCCTCTGTCCCATCCCTGAATTACTATTCATAAGAATATGCTTGTTATAAGATACATCGTGCTTAGAAGAGTAAGTTGTTCAACTGCTTTAAGCACTTTGTATAGGATATTTGTAATTAAGCAGATTGTGATCTGCTTCCCATGCATTGCAAAGTCCGTTCTATCCACTTTCACTTTACTCAGCTGGGTTGTTTTTACTAGTATGAAAACAAGTTAAAGCTATTTGTAAATGAAATTTATAACATTCATTTCTGAAATTTGACAAAACAAACTTACAACAATACAACATGATTTATTCCCATACATATTATATACAGTATTGTAAATTTAGAGGGTGTCTTTGAATTTTGTAATTCGGATCCTAGTCCCCTTACTAAAGACTTTTTCTACTGAACATCCATTTCTGAGATCCCAGATTGGCACCCGTTACGACATATTCTTCAACGATTTATATGGGAACATATAGAATAATGCATGTACGTATATATTTAATATTGGCAGTACTAACTGTATATTGTTATTACCGTAATTGTGCAAACCATCATTAAATAGCTAAGAACATGAATCAACAATTAATGTAAGCCGATATAGAACAATATAGAAATGTCGAAAGAAATAACTATTGAAGGTCTTCAACAATGAATAAGATGGAGTGTTCGATATATATACAAATACTTCGCGAGTATCAAATTTCGCGATTCAGTATTAGAAAAGCGGAATTGTTGAGTAAAGGAGACTTGAACGGAAATTATCTGTAATTTGTTAACGAAAGCAGTTGAAAATGATAAGTTTTTTTTTTATCAAGCGGCAGATAAAATTCCTCAATTTTATTCGACATATACGAGCATATAATTTTTCCACATAGTGAATCATTGTTTTCGCGTTTGCATAATAATCATGGTTTTCGAAATGATTTATGTGGAATTCGGAGTGGAATCGGAATTTCGGGTTGCGCTTATCAGTCTTCCCGAGGACGGGAAGGAACACTCCGTCCATTGAACCAGCGAAAGTACCTTCAAACAATAAATTAATATGTAAACAAACTAATTACTGTCCGCGCCACTCACTCTGGAAACTGGAAAATCTGGATTTTCAGGTATTCATCTTCAGAATAATTTCAAAAAAGCAAAACCATTCGATAGATCTTGTTTAGTCGTAACTTTTGGTGTATGCTATATGTTTGTATGAAGAAGCGTTCATATTTTATAGAAAAAAAATCAATTTTAGATAGGGCGATTTCCATGTTAAATTTTGACGTGACGTCGCCAAGTTTCCCATAGACTTAATGTTAAACATCGGCGACGTCACGTCAAAATTAACATAGAAAACGCCCTATCTAAAATCACTTTTTCCCTATAAAATATGAATGCTTCTTCGTAGAAACATATAACATACACCAAAAGTTATGACTAAACAAGATCTGTCGATTGGTATTAATTTTATAAAACTATTTTAAAGATCAGTAAGTGAAAATCCAGATTTTTCGGTTTACAAAGTGAGTGGCGCGGACAGTAAGGGAATACGGACACTTATAATGGCTTTGATTACCATATGCTGTATTCATTCACGCGTTGATAATTGCTTGTGAGCTATCGACAAATATGTAAACCACTGACATAACGAAATTATGGGCTTTGTCAGTTAGGGTTTTAAAATTGTACACACCCGTAATTTGAGTTTGTCGTCGATCCCCTGGATTTCTACTCGTTTTGCCCCCTAGACGTCCATGGTCCATAGAGAAACGGGAATGATATTAATACCAGTTTGATCCTCATTTTTTCGGAGTACAATTTTTCACGATAACTTATTTCCGCTTGTTCAAATTACTTGCGAAAATTATTATCTCACGAAGATTTCTGGTTATACGATATATATATATATTATATTATTATATTATATATATATATATACATTCATTGAAAATAATTGAAAACAAAGATTAAAAATGGGTGTCATGGGTAGTAGTTCATGTGTGAAATAAAACTAAAACTAGAAAAAAGTATCTGAAGTGAAATGTGTGAAATGAAATAAGATATACCACCATGATATATGTCAAAAGTCGCCACAGACATGTAGAGAAGAATAGGCACATAAAAAGGCATCATAAAATATTCTATTCGAAACAATGGTAATAACAACTGCAAAATGTCTAACAGAAATTTTTGGAAAAAATTTGAGAAATTTGAAAAAGGATTCCTCATATACCTGTTAAAAGGGGATGATGCAAAAGATTCAGATATTGTTTCTTTAATTTAAATATTGTTCGGCCTACGGAAATATGTCAAAAACTAAGCACAAAGCATGTATTCCGCAATTCAGTGACGTAGATCTAGGTATTCATTTATATAAATTTAGAATTAAAATGTCATCTTATGTCAATTAAAGACTGGAACGTAATGAAAACTGGACTGCAGAGTTCAAGAGATTCCAAATGTGTTTTGAGAGACGTTTGAATGGAGTAATTAAGTAAAATTAAACTATATTCAGACCGAAACAATGATTTTAATGATTCTTACTCCACGTGTTAGACAACCGAGGTATACTATGGACGACAATCTTAGATCCCTGAAAATCAGAGGCCAGATACCCAGGAGACTAGCCACACCTTGAGTCATAAATATCAAATTATCTACGACATGAATTAAACCCATATATCCTCACTTACTTATCAGATGATCAATTCTTGTTGCAGGAATGTTCATGTGAACATAGTTCAAAATCTTCTTCTCCGCGTCTGTCCCCGGGATGAATTCTCCGAAGTCAGTGACGAGTTGTACCGTGTTAGAGAACGTCATGACAGCTGCTGTATCGGGATACTTCATGCGTTTTAACAGATTTACAGCATACTGTGTAATGCTAGAAAACTGCTTGTCATCCAAACTTTGAGAAGAGTCCAAACCAAGAATAATGTTAGCTCTGCCTGTACATATTTGTCCTGTTAATGTACATTAATGAACGTGCATAATTGTATTTCATAGAAAACTATAAAACGAACCACAATTAGCGGGAAGCTTTGTATATTTAAATTGATATGAAAATATGTCTTACCTCTTGAATGTGCCACAAGGTTCAATGCCAATGCAACAAAGACCCAGGTCCTGAATACCTGAATACACATTGCTATCTGTAAAGAATGGGTTAACAATATTATTACCAATAATTATCAACTGCATTGTTACCTTTAAGGACGCGACGGATGTGAACACAGTATACATTGCTAATTATAAAAGATGTGAACACAGTATACATTGCTAATTATAAAAGATGTGAACACAGTATACATTGCTAATTATAAAAAATGTCAACACAGTATACATTGCTAATTATAAAAGATGTGAACACAGTATACATTGCTAATTATAAAAGAAAGAAACACAATACACATTGTCATTTATAAAAAGGATGTGAATACAATATACCTTGAGTGGGATGGTAAATACATATATGACATGAACTCAAAATGCATAACTACTTATGTGGCCTCGGCTTACATTGATACTTACAAAGGATGTCAACACAATATCCATTGCTACTTATAAAGGATGTAAACACAATATCCATTGCTACTTATAAAGGATGTAAACACAATATCCATTTTATGAAGGCTGTTAAAAAGTATACATTGCTACTTATAAAATATATATACAGAGTATGCATCGCTACTTCTAAAAATATGAACAGAGCATACATTGCACTTATAATGATGATGGCGACTTGAATCAGGATGAGCATCGGATTTTCCAAATTATAAGAATTAGAATAAAACATACAGTGTTAATAATGATAATAATTGTAATAATTGAAAAGGATAAGAAAATCTCACCGCATTAGATGATATTTATATTATTTCAAGGTAATGAATATGGAGACACGTATTCATTGACAATTTGTGTTCGTATTATATGAAATTGTGATATATATGTAATCTATGTGATTTTAATAAAAAGAATATTTACATAGTTATATTTTTCCATATCAACTGCTATAGAAAAAAAAAACAATATAAAATATTAAAATTAGAATAAAAAGGAATTGATTATAAATTCCAAAAACTCAGGTAAACTTAACACTTTAATATTGTATATAATGAAAAATCATGATAAAACTTTACTCACCTTTAAACGTAAAGCATACCAATTGTGATACTAACTTCACCGGGTCTCTGCAAATACTAAGTTAAATCAAACACTACTATTAAACATACCACAACTATGATGATCTGTACCATGTGAAATATTCGAGATATTCATTTTCCCCGCAGAAACGGAATTAGATTGTTGTTCAATGAATGTGCAAATGTTATATGATATCTCGTGAATCAGATGGAGATAACATCTGGCTAATTTATCTCATTCTTTCAAGCGGAATGCAGCGCTCTGGTTACCTGCAAGCCAACCATGTGCTGTAAGATAATGGAAAATTAAAAACTCTATCATAAAATTGTCATACAAATACCCTGTTGTATAATTGTGAAATTTCTCATCAGAAAGAATCCTTGCAAAATAAATTGCTAATGAAGGTAAAGTCGAGCCTTCCCTTTATATGGCAATTATTGTGGAATAATAAAGATAATTTCAATCTTTCCGTTATGAGGGGCAATTCTCTCTTCTGATTGCAGACCTTCCCAAGATCGGTTAAGTAGGGTTATCCCCCTTGTATTGCTGGGTTTACCCCCAGAATCCATTATTCATTTATATTTATGAATTTACCTCTTCGACTTGAAAGCTTGTTGCAGGACTTTTGCGACGGTTGTTGCATGCAACCAGGGGACGCTTACTCCTCCCGGGCACCTGATCTCGCTTCGATTTTATTAGGGTTCGCATTTGTCTGAATATGACACTATACACGATATTGTCCTTTTATTCCATGGACTATGAGATATGGTTTACCCGTCGGTACTTCTTCGTATTTTACTTAGCTTTTGATATTTGCATTTTACAGTGCTGCTGCAGAAAATATAATTTTCTTTGATATTATGTGATTATAAATCGTCAAAGTTTATGCCAACAAAACAAAATGCCAAAATAAATAATGAAATTTGCATTAATTGCTATAAGTCTTTGATAAGGGGGTGTATTTAAACAAAATGTGAATAAATGGATTTATTTTGAGAAAAAAATTGCTATTTGGTTGGTTTGTAGACTGGTTGGTTAGTAAGAAAATTATTTTTATGTTTGTGGGTGGTTGTTCTTCGTTTGGGGTGCCTTTTAATGCTTCTGTATTGAGGATGATACTAGGTAGTAATGCCCATTTTCGAAAAAGATAAGAGCTAGGCAAACAATTTTAAAAATTAAAATGTTACTTAATGAGTACTTAATGAACATATAACAGACAAAACCTATATGGCAACTCCTAGATTATTAACTCTTCTGGAGCAAAATTGATATAGAAATTAAACTCTCTGATTACGGGGTTCGATTCCTAGATTGTGTACCATGTTTTTAAGAGTGAACATCCTGCTGACATGTAGCTATATGGTTGAAAATGTTTAAAGAGATGTAAGATATCAATGAAATAAACCAGCACAGTACGTCATGTATGCAGGATCCTCGGGCTACGTATAATGCAAGATATACGGTGAAATCATCTGTAACAACTGATAAAGAGAATATAGGAGAGTGTGACTTAAGGTGGTGACACTGCCGCTGCACAATGGATAATAAATTTGGATGAAAACACGACATGTCACCATGCTTTTGGGTATGGTACATATTGTAATGAGTGCCCTATGAAGATTTCATGAATATAACTTTAATATATATAACGTTTTCAGAACTGCCCCTATGATGATTTTTGTTGATTTATCAATTAGTGTATCTTTTTTGCTTTATTTCAAACAATCTGGAAATACTTGAAATTACATGACGAATAGTTGATGCTAAATATTGTTAATTTGGTGTTATTATGTACTGTAATTTCTACGGAGGGGCTGTGTATACTGTAAATATCAGCTTCAGGAACTTGTTTTATTTGTTTATTTAATTGTCGCTTGTGATGATTATATAACTGTAGAATGTATTTTATTCTAGACATTTATTTTTATATATTCAATAGTAGCGACAGGGTCTCGTCTCTTTCTCCTTTCTAGATATCCTCTTTCTCTCTCTCCCTCTCTCTCTCTTTCTCTCTTTTTCTCTCTAATACTTTTATTTATAGTTTACTTATTCCTTTTATATTTTTATATTGATCGCACTGCAAAACTTAACTTACCATTACACCGTTAAACCACACCAAATGAGTGCGTACGTCCGCGTTCTGATTACGAAGTAATTAAATTACTGTGATAAACTTTGTATTTTTGTTATTTTCATGTATCATTTTCCTGGGAATGAATTTGTTATTAATCGAGACAGAACTTTCAACAAATACAAATTATACGTTAGGAAATATGGAACATGATATACTATATACACATTTTTTTGACGTTCGTTAGTTTAATTGACTGTCAAAAGTTGGCATCGTAACCGCAACACAATCGAATATTTTCGTAATGTTTTTCCGTGTGTATTCTACTTTTATCATATTTTGTGTGCATGTCATTGGATATTTGTGTCATACAGCTTTGCCAGATATCTTCTGTTTTCCCTTTTAAGTCAGTAAAAAATGATAATTAACTTCATGATATCATGTGACTATTATCCCAGCATGAGTTATTAGACTTTAATAAAATAACAGTAAATTTGCAACACGTAATATTTGAGTTAAAATTCATTTCCATTTTAACATTTCAGCATAGTGATTGGCTTTTAGAAAAATAATGTGTAATATTCGGAATTGATAAGAATGGTGACAAATTTACGATAAAGATTCCACGCTACATGATGGCATTTTGTGTCGTCAAAAGACATCATATTTAAATTGTTAACACCGATAAGGATATATCATTTGGTTTATCTGAAACCCCTTAATAAATCGATTACATCCTCTGAAATATTTCTTTTTAACAGTATGTATCCAATGGAATTTCCCATCCTTATTTTTACGGTATATAAACTACGGAAAGTAAAAGGCTCCGATAACGTTATTTTATCATGTAATAAAATAATCAAACGTTTTCTAAATAGACAATATGATATTGAGATCATCAAAAAGACTATAGGTCTTGTATTTGGCCCCTCTACAGCCTTATGCAGACTTTTACTTGAACGTTGCACGCTGACTAACAGGGCGGTGGGGACTATATGACGGGCCTTGTCCAAACCTCTTTCAGAGGAGACATTGTCCTGAACCTCGTCCCCTCTGACTGTTAGTCGGGACACCTACAGATCTAGGGTCTTAGCTCGCTTTCAGACTGGCAGAGCACGGTTTATCATGTTGATGTCGCATATATTTTAATACCATTATGTATTTTACAATACCTTACGTGTTTATATTTTTATGACCTCTCAATATACGATACCTGTTAACCCTTGTTTTTTACATGGAGGATTATTTATAAATTTTTAAATGTACGTCCTTTGATTGTTCTGCTGTTACGGTGAGTGGGAAGGTGGGCCCGTAAACCGGTTAACCACACCATTTGTTTGGCTTTTGTCAAATTAAATGACCGTCCTAAGTCGGTATCGTAATTGCACTACAATCAAATATTTTTGTAATGTGACATATGTTCTAGTATAGTATTTATATTCATGTATTGTATAGCTCTATGGTGACTTCTGCCACATAAATGAGCCAGTAACTCCTCTTTTTTCTCTGAATGTTAATATAAAAGAAAGAATTGCGAAATTAATAACAGCAAGATATATACACGTATAATTCCTTGTACGATATGCACATGTCGTCATGCCTCCTCAGTATTAAAACTGAAAGAAAAAATCAGAAAAAAAATTATAAATAATCCTCCATATTGAGAACAAGGATCAACAGGTGTCTCAAGAAGAGAGGTCACAAAAATTTATTACACACGAAAACTTTATACAATTATATGTTGCTATAAAAAATATGTAAAGAGACATCAACATAATTAAACTGTGCTCTGCATGTCTGTAAGCGGGCTAAGATCCTTGATCAACAGGAGTCCCGACTAACAATTAGAGGAGACGAGGATCAGGGCCTTGTCTCCTCTGAAAAGGTTTGTACAAGGCCTGTCATAGAGTCCCCATCGCCCTATAAGTCAGCGTGCAACACCCAAGTAAAAGTATGCATTGTGCTGTAGAGTGACCCAATACAAGACCTATGGTCTTAGCAATGATCTCGGGGTCATACTGTCGATGTCGAAGGCGTTTAATAATTTTAGAACCAGCCGATATGAAATTATCGGAACCTTTGGCCTTAGTTTGTACACTAGATCACCGTAGAAATTGGGATGGGAAATTCCGCTGGATACATATTTTTGAAAAGTGACATTTCCGAATTTAGATAAAATGTCTAAATAAGATCTATAAAATTTACCAAAAGTTTTTCGAAGTTTATGATATCTATAACCCTGAGTAAGAAGTTTAAAAGTAACCTGAGAATTTTTTTTACGTGAAAATCTAAGCCGTTAGTGCAGGCTCTAGCAAACCGAACCAATTGACTAATATAAATACCATATGATGGGAGTCTGGGGACATTTACAATAGGAAATCCAAAGTCATCACGTTTATCATATATGTTTGTATGAATATTGTTGTTAATAATTGTAATATTTAAGCCCAAAAAAGGTGTTTCCTGGTCGAAAGTATTAGATTTGTTTAATTGAAGTTAAGATGGATAAATGTCAGTGATATAGTTTTCAAACTCAGGGTTATCGATAACTAAAATACCATCAAGATATCTAGAGGAGTCATTGAACTTATCAATAAGGTCGAAAAGTTTAGAAGTTTGAATAGAATGCATAAAGTCTCTCTCATAACAGTATAAAAATAAATCTGCTATAAGGGGAGCGCAGTTAGTGCACATAGGAATCCCAATAAGTCTTGCCATTAAATTGTACATAAATATTATCCATCAAAAATGTGATGGCATTACACAACTCAGTAAAAGTCCAATATTTATAATTATCATATTGTTTATTAGAGAAAAATCCAGATGTAACTGAAGTACAGAGGTATGATTTAGACTCTCTGTTAAAACACCAGCGTATGAGACACAACAATTTTGGTTTTGATCAAGTCATGAGGTAAAGATTTATATAGTGTTGAAAAGTCAAAACTAGAAACGGAATTTTCCAATGACTTCGCTAGAATTTTTGATAGACCAAATGTAATTGACGCTACTATTGCTAAAGACAGCATCACAATACTTGATAACATGGTCTTTAACTGCAGTAAGAGCGGAGGTAATATGTTTAGAAAGCACAGTTGTAGAGCAATGACTAGAATTTTATATAAGACGTGATTTATATTGATTTTTGTGTAGTTTGGGAAGATCATTTTTATCAATGCTTAAATTGAAGTCGCACATAGCTTTACAGTGGTCAGATAGGATCTTGTCTTTAAAGAATGGGGTTTCAACATACGTAGAAATAGAGTTCAATTCCGTTGTAAGAACTGTAATATAGTATATTTTTCAAACAATGATAAAATTATTAGCTGCTTTGTCAGCTGGCACGAAGACATAATTATTATGTAAATCAGCCATTTTCTTTTTGAGTCGGCGCTCTCATGGAGCGCTAGACTCAATGGCATCGCTTTTCAAATTCTCGCTTTTCAGGGGTTATAACTTTCACTACCGATATGGAGCTTACTACGCCGCTGAAAAATAAAATGCCGAAAAATTACTGATGTTGTCTTAAAACTTCTTGATCAGCACAATGTACCTTTAGCTCAGTTAATTTAAGCTAAACATAAACTAGTTTCAGTAACTCGAAAAAGGAGTTGCAATAATGTTTTCAAATTTCGCGTAATAATATGTAGTTGTGACTACTTTACGATGTGTTTACCACCGACACCGTCGGATGTACTCGATTGTGTAATTCTCCAGACAAAGCATTTGTCTTGATCTTGTAGTCTCTTGTTTTTATCGAGATATTTCAATTAAAGTTTACCCCAACATGTTCTGGAACTTTAGTTCTTTTTCACATATATGACAAATTTAAAGATAGATCTTCCCGCATTTTCTCGGATAATGAAAATGCATAATAAATATTTAGGTAAATGTTGTATGTTTCTAAATATAAATGATGTTAAAACATTATGAGAATCGTGAATAAGATGGTTATTTAAAGTCCCACTTGAAGGAATGTCGTTCCTTGGCTCAGCTTCGACTCGTGACAACAATGCAGTAAAACTTGTTGTCATGAAGTTGTCGATTGCACGTTCATTTCGGATACAAGCAATTGCAAACTCTTTGCCGTAAGATAGTATGACGAGAGCAAATTTTATTAGCATTTTGTACATTGGTATAATGACGATGTAGTTGCAACAAAGACCTAATTTTGCCCCCCCCCCTTTCCTGAAATCCTGAATCCGCCACTAAAATGGTAAAATGATTACATACTTAAAATCAGCAAAGCCGACTCTCAGGAAGATCACCTGTAATAATATGGCCCGCAGACTGATAAATGAATTTAGAATTATTGCATGAACAGGACGATGCAAAAGAGTCAAGAAAATTCAGATTAGATGTGAAAGCATTGTAATTAAATATAAGATTTCTAGTAGGATTTTAATACTGAGAGCAAATCAGAGGTGGTTCAAGATTCTCGAAATACTGAGGAATTTTAGATTTTACTCTATGATCACGAAAAATATTAGAAATATTAAGCAGATCTAAACCTTTATTTACAAATTTAATCTTGATAAATTGAGATTCAGGAGGAAGCGATCGTATACGTAGGAAAAAAATTGTTATATAAAAATGCTATAATCATTTTAAGTCTAAATCAATCCGAATAACGTAAACTTAATAGAACAGCTTCATCCGAGATCGATACTGCATGAAAACCCAGAAATTAATTATAGCAATTAATAACCTGAAGTCAGTAATTTGAAACTTTAATCACTGGTTAAGCTAATAAATGGTTAGATTTCATCTGATTATATCCTTGAAATGAGAAGACTTTAAGTTATAGTCTATATTATATCTACGTTGTATTTCGATACTGATACAGAAATCTTAGAATTAAAGTAATTGTCTCTCAATATTTTATCACTGGTTAGTTTTACCACTGTTTTTATGTTTCGAACAACTGGTCCCAGATGGACCTAACGGAGCGAGCCAAAAGTCATCAAAGGACGGCGCTTTGCATGAATGATAGAGCCACAATTCCTTACGTTGCGTTAACTTGCATTTTTGATAAACGGAATGGCCGGAAATTTTGACACAGGTAGAGAAGTTATGTGTGTACAACCTTTAGATGTCAGATCGAAGCTAAGTTATTATTTGCTTAATGTTAATTCATGTTAGATATTTGCTCCATTTGATGCCGAAATGCATAGAATCGTGCCGGCAATTCCGTTTATCGAAAATGCAAGTTTACGCAACGTAAGGAATTGTGGCCATTCATATAGAGCCACTACTTGCGGCTAGGCAATGGGCAGTTTCTGAGTTTCTTAAACTCTATTAGGCATCTTATAAGAACAAAGTACTATAAGATTAAGTTAATCAAATGACTTACAAGTGAACTAATCGTGATGAAAATAGTGATATTTACTCAAACATAGTTACAGACATTTACTTATTGGTATGTAATGATTGAAATCTAGTATTGAAACGTCATTGTTTGTCCCCAGTAACATTAAATTAACATTAAGTCATTAAATTATTAGACATTTCATATTGACATCCTGCAGATCTGTTATGTGTAAAGATAATATTTAGCCGAAGTTTTCAAACACAATTATTGTGAATATCCAGGTTTGTTGTCTTTGTTTTGATGAAAGCTTCAACATTCAAGCATTCAACTGCTATTACAAAATTAGTACGTAAGACATAAACCCATTAGAGAAAGGCATACGAAATACGATTATGGAAAGGAAAATTAAATTTATCACGTTTATCACATAGTTGAAATTCTAGTTTACGATACGATATAGGATTCTGTTGTATCGATCTCCAAGTTCCTTTGAATACATGTTATGCACATTGGCATCAAATTCAGCAATCATAGCGGGAAAAAAAACATCGCTTATAATAGATGTTATAGGGATGTTGTACTTCCAGCGACGTGCTATGATTGACATTTTCGGATCCCTACAGATTAGAGATGAAGCCAAATCTATAAGAGGGGTGAGCATTTCCATCTTGTCAATCTAAAACCGACAACATGTCACCAAATATCACTCTATGCGCGTGGAATGAATGAAATCAAGGAATTTCAATATGAAGCAACAACTGTAAAATCAAAAGTGTGTTTATTAGTATATTTTCACAGCAAAATATAAACATATAGATTATTCATCCTGCAAAACTTAGCATGAATGAAAAAACCATTGGAAAAGAGGTAAACATGAAAAGTTTCACATTTTACTTAAAAACAAAGATGTATATTCACATAAATTCAAAACGACTCTTTATACAATAAAAATGACGTATTCCCACTATTTCATCTCTCGTTATAGCGCAATATAAATTTCGTCTTTTTTTGCCGTACACTTAATAAACTGATGTCTTGTTAGAGGTAATGGTCTTGTGTATTGTCTCTATATGGCTGTTAAAATGCCTTGCACGTAGGACGGGATGCAGTTATAAAATTCCAACTGAAAGGACAAACACATTTTAAAGATGTTAAAAACAAACAGAAATAAAGAAAAATGATGTATTTCAAAATAATATTATAATGTCCTTAGGTCTAAACATGGTAATAAGCGGGCAATTTCATTGGTTGATATGATGTAGGGAGAGGAGACCTGCTATTCGAATTAATAATTCAAATATCGCTGCTTTTACAAAGTTTTTATCGTCTGAAACAGCTTACATTCAGAATATGCTACATGACTCGGTTCCATTCCCTTCTGACAAAAACTTTCCTTAAATCAAGTTGATTACACTTAGTAAACTGTTTGGATGTTGACAGAGGAAATGGTGACAAGACTGTGGGTTATATAAAAATGTTGTGCGATTATTACTTCAGCTTGATAACTTTACCATTAGAGTGTTTGGGAACAAGAATTACCATACTTTGACAAAAAATTGCTCATTTCAACGAACTCCGTTGTCGCCCAACATTTTGAGTCTGGATGTCCACATCTGGCGTCAAACAAAAAGCCATCAGCTTCTGTACATGAATGCAGTTCAATACGCATGTATAGAGTATTTGTGTGAATGTTCATGTACCTGCGATTCGCCTTTCGAGGTCGATATTGTATCTCTAGCATCCGGCGAGAGGAATTCCATTAAATACATATTGTCCATTGTTTTAATAACCATAACATCAAATACTACCTTTATCATATAGTCTATTATATGATTATGTACAATTGAAAATACCTTATGGAGGCTATCTACTTACCCCAGAAACTGTTCCCACTAGATAATCCACCCCTTGACCTGTTGCTGAAGGTCTTCCGATAAACATGGAAGATTGTCTGTTTACAACATAGCCTTTAACGAAAAACCAGAGTATAACTAATGCTGACAAATTTATTGAACTCATTACGGAAACTGTTTTTCTTTATGTTTAGGCTTATCTTTCAATTAACAGCTCATAAATAGATCATCTCTTAAAAATGTTAATTATGTTATGTAGTCAGCCAATGTATTATAAATGAATCCCTATAAATAGTACATTCATAATTAGTGGGAAAAATGGCCACTACCAACAATGATACAACCAGATGTCAGGGAAGTAAGCATCTAATGCTGGCTGGCTGGCAATGTCCACCTGGCACTAATTATAGAACACCAGAGCGGTAAGTCATATCAAGAAGCGCTGTCCTTTACGAAAAATATAATCGACGCTGACAACAATACCTTATTCTCTTACTAATCTTATCAAAATCTTTTATTTTTTGAGTGATAATCATATGTAAACAACGAAGAAGTACCGAAGGGTAAACCATATCTCATAGTCCATGGAATAAAAGGTCGACATCGTGAAAAGTCATATTCAGACAAGTGCGAACCCCAATAAAATCGTTGTGAGACCAGGTGCCCGGGAAGAATAAGCGTCCCCTAGTTGCATACAACACCCGTCGCAAAAGTCCTGCAACAACATTTTTAATCGAGGAGGTAAATACATAAATATACACGCACGAACACACGAAGGGGAAAAGAAAACGAAGTCAAATTTTCCCATTCAAAGCAAGAAATGCTGGCTAACTGATACTCCGGTGTCGGAAACGCACGTCAACATATTATGTCAAATCAACTAGTCAAAAATTTAAGATGGTTATTTTGTATGGTCAGGTCCCAAAATATCGGTTAACATTCTTGAAAGAGGAATCTGAAATTGCACTATATCCCTATATCGACAATAGAAATTCTTCAGTGACAATTTCAAACGTTCCTCAATATATCCTTGTGAGAGTAGTTTTGTGGCAAGAAGCCTCGCTCTCAGGACGAAATTTTCGTATTTAGAGCATGCCCAGGCATATTATGCATAAGAGACAGCGAGAAAAGAATACAAAGCTGAAAAAGATACATAAAGAAAAGCCGTCTACTTTTAACAATGCTGACAACAATTAATTGTTTTCTGATTTATCTTGTCTTTAGAAGTAATAAATATAGAGCATCCTCGTCGTAAATGATATCTCGCGAAGCTCTCTCTATTGTGCAAAATGGTCGATGCCGACATAAGTGCCTTATCTTCATATTAATCTTAACATTTTATTGAAAGAGAAATTTATTTATTTATTTATTTATTTATTTATTTATTTATTTATTTATTTATATGATAAGCAGTTTAAAGGAAATATCAGAACGGTAATTGATACACCAATACACATTCTATAATGGAAAAATTAAATGATGGCAACGAGCGTTATTTTCTGATTATTCTTAATAAAGTGATAAACACATTTATTTACTATGTACTTAACAGGGAGTTATTATTTATTGAAATTTGACAGTGAATGATTCCAATCTTACCTGTGACGGCTGCAGACTGTTCTGTGCCGGATCCAGAGTAAGCGACAAATGTAGTACCGTCATACGCGTAGATCACTTCAGTTGGAACACCGGTCTGCATACATAAAGTATTCCAGATATTTAGTGGTATGTAAAGTATTTGATGATAATGTGATAAATGTATAATATGTGTATTATAATAAATTTCCGTTTTAAGTAGCTTAAATCATGGTGCTATGTCACCATGTGTTCACAATTACGAGTTGCGGTGCACATCCATGTACCTTTTGAAATCATGGACCAGATACCGAGGAGGAGTAAATGTCTCCTGATTGGCTGATGCACCTGCCGGTAATTAATAAGCAAAATGTATTTATACTCCAATATTCCAAAATGAAGTGTGCGTCGCTATCTGCTTTATAATTAATATAAGGACTTATTTAAAGGTATTTATTTAATGCATAATCGACTTACAGCGACGGGTGTTGTGAGTGTTTGAGTGGTTCCAGTGTCTGTAATGATGGTATGGACCAGCTGAGCTCCTCCTGCGCTTCGTATCACTCGGATATCAATTGATGCTGGCATTAGAGGCCCATTGGAATGGAAGCAATTAGTCAGTACTTGTTCTGTATAATTAAATCATATGTAATTCTTGAATTAATCAATGTCAAAAAATATATATTTTGTAAGACAGTAATAGTACAAATCATTCAGGTCATGGTACTATTTCTGGAATAAATCATGCACTGGAAAGCACACATCACCTCTATTTATATATATTTTGGGTTTTTTTTTTTTTTTTTTTTTTTTGTTTGTTTGTTTGTTTCTTTTTTTTTCTTTTTTTTTTTTTTTTTGTTAATTTACACGTTTACCTGACAAAGTTCATTCTTTTATTCATTCATTTTACGATAAAAAGTAAAAGAACACAAACACTTTATACTGCAAATTTTCGGCCTCACAACCTATATCAAGTAATTTAAAAGGTAAAGTTGTCTTAGAAACTGTTATTTTAGATTTTGCAATATTTTTCGGGCACGATGTTTATCATTTATATTATAATCATTTTATGATTTCTATTGATTAAATTTTTGAGAAATACGAACTTTTAGGAATTTTCACATAAATTCGTATCTGGTGACATTTGTTAAGAATTGTATTTTGAAAAAAAAAAACTACTAACAAGAAATTCATGGACGTGTACATGATTCATGCTGAAGTCTGACCGCTATCGTAAGTACAAAGAAATACAGGGGTCGTCGAGATTGCGATGAAAATAATCCCTAAATATGACGCGCAGATTGCATAAATCCGTGACGTGCATTGACACTGCGTAAGAATAACGTCCCTTGACTTCATACGCAATATGTTTGACAATGTATTTTCTGTGGTCAGATTGTGCTAAGCGATATTGTGAGAAACGTACAAGTACATATCTATGTCGAAAAAAGGGCTTCAAGTTACGACATTGTCATTGTACAGTGGGAAGGTGGGCCCGTAAACCGGTTAACCACACCATTTGTTTGGCTTTTGTCAAATTAAATGACCGTCCTAAGTTGGTATCGTAATTGCACTACAATCTAATATTTTTGTAATGTGTTATATGCGCTAGTATATTATTTATATTCATGTATTGTATAGCTCCATGGTGACTTTTGCCACATAACTTAGCCAGTAACTCCTCTTTTTTCTTTTAAATCTAACATCAGTCAATTTTAACGCTATTCTTACGTGCGTAATAATGACGTTATGATGTCATCGTTTATCTAAGATTAGAAGCTTATGTATTTTTGAAACGTAAACATGGATTTCACATAGCTTTATATTTGTCATCTCTTAAACTGCTTGATAAAGGTCGCCAGGCCGACATTTTGCAATATAGAGTGCCTGTGTTCTTTTACTTTTTAGGTACCGGACTTCCCATTGGGGGACTACTTAGAATCATTTTACTATAATCATGTTTTATATGCATGTGATTTGTGTCATACAGCCTGGTCAGATGTCTTCTGTCTTCTCTTTCCCATTGATAATAAGCAAATGTATTTTGACATTAGATATTTTCACAGCAGATAGACAAATGTTCTGTAAATATCAGCATGTTTTATGTGCCTATACATTTATTATTTCATAATCACTGACCTGTCCTTGCTGACGGAAATGTCGATACAGTAATGTCGAATCGAATGGCCACAGAATTCTGGAAATCATAATGAGCTAGGCGCCATATTCCGATTTCCCCGTTCCCGGAAAATGTCATAGATCCTTTAGTTCCACTGTTGAGCACTGCATTGGCAACAGCTACAGGGATTACTGAGTGTTCATCATAAAAATTTCCGTCTATCCCTTGATATAAGATTGGACTTGAGCACGCTAGAATGAATATGTTAAGAGTAAGTCAGTAGATGTGTAGTCTTACTAGATATGTAGTTAGATATGTAGTTAGATATCCGTGACATGTAGAGTAATATTCGAGTTATCTCACGAAAAATAACTGCACATGAGAACAACTGCATCAATTCTTTAGATACTATAGATTTGTATGTTTAATAAGATTAATTGTTTTCCAATATTTAAGTACGCAGATGGTCAAGAATTAATACATTGAAAATTCGTTTCCGAGCAGTTACTGACCTGTAGCTGGAGTGACGACAACTATTGTACTGCAGGAACATGATAAAGAGTCGAACTGTGTTCCAGGAGCACATCTCTGACGAATAGCACTCTGACCAGGAACATTCCATATAAAATAATTGGGGTCAGAGTCTGCCGTAAACAGACATTGAGCTACAACAGAGACAACCAGTATCTGCTTAGATCAAAAATTATACAAGAAATTATATCTGTACTTAATTTTTATTCATGCAGGTAGATTATCAGTATTGATCATACTAATTCAGACATAATTCAAAATCTAAATTACCGTTTTAAACAGTCTCACATTTTAATCATATATCTATGGATTCAGTACACATCCTTCTCTACACACGTATTACATTATCACGATAATATATTCTTTTATTCATTTCCAGAGTTAGTTTTAAGTTGTTGATTACCATGATCTAGAGGATTCGACAGATTATCGCTGCACGTAAAATAAACATTTACTTCATCAAATGAGCTTTTATCACAATTCGTAGATTTTTCTTTTCAAAATTATCTCCCACCTCCCACCCACATTTCTACGATGATATTATATATAAACTTTAAAGGGTCAAAAGCTCTGATGACTTCATTGCATCAGGTTTTAAAATAGTTTAAACGCTTTCGCATTTGCCAATGTGACCCTAAGGTCATTGCTAAGACAGGAAGTTTTGCAAACCCTGCACTTTACACCATTTACACACTTTTTCTGGAGTGTTGGACAGTGGGAACTTTATCAAAGTCTTTGTCCAAACCTCCTCAGAGGAGGTAAGGCTCGAAGCCTTATAGCCTCTGACTGTTAGTCGGGACTCCGATGGAACAAGGACGTTAGCTCGCACTCAGAAAGAAGAGCATGGTAGGCTCAAATTGACGTCACTCTTATATTTTCAATAGAAATTTTTTTTTATTCCTTATGCATTCCTTGTGTGTATGTTTAAGACCTCTCAAATTGGGTAGCCTGTTGGTCTTTGATCCTTACATATATAATACAATTTCTATATTTATAAATGTATGTTCTTTAATTGTTCTGAATAGGATTGGAATGAAAGTGAATGGGAAGGTTGGTCCTTAAACCGGTTAACCACACCAGTTTAGTAACAAGCGTTATTACAATGACTGTTCCTCACCGATACCTCAATTGCAGTACAGTTTTATGTCTTTCTATGTATTTTTTTTTTTTTTTTTTTTTTTTTCGCTTTTTGTGATGACTTTTATCATACGGCTGAATCCAATGTCTTTATGCTTTCTTCTATCATAGTATGAAAATTGTTTTCTTTCCTGTCGTTTTTTCAAAGAAGATGCAGCCAGATGAACAGAAAATGCCGAATTCGCCTGCTCATATGGTCCCAAATTTTGATATCTAGAAGTTCAATGATGTCCACCGCATTAGTAAGTGACATAACTTAAGATACAGTGGTAATTTGCGTTTTACCTTTTATCTACATTATAACTGTTTATTTACTGAAGACAACAATTCTGCTATAATGAAGTAGTCAGAATTCTTTGTCTTAGCATAGTAAAAGACTAAATAGCTGAACAATATATCGATCTATTAACGATATTTAGCGTTAATTTTGAGGATCCTTGTATTGTTATCAGTTTAACACAAAAGATATGTTACATAACATTAAAGGTAAATATGTACTGCGGTCATCTCCTTACTTACATGTTATTGTCTGCTGTGGTGGACATTGAGTACTACAGCTATTGTCTGTATCTGTCACACAGCCAGTGCCAGTCTGGAACTCCTCTCCTGCAGCACAACACATACCGACTGATCTCTGTCCTATACACATCCAGTATCCCTTACAGTTGTCTGCCATGGCTATTTTCGTACTATCTGGTTGGCCGGCACATGGATCTGCTCCGTTATAATATATACTTGTGATATTATACTAGTGTTTATATTATCTTTATCAAAGCAGCAATTTATGAAATTGTGGTACCTCATTGAAGAATTTTAAGCTTATATTGAGTCATTGTGATGTCATACAATTTCTATACTTTCTCCCGTTATTTCACGCTGGATGACGTCACAATGGTTTGACCTAAAATACTGCTCAAATGGAAAATACTCTGTATAATGAAAAGATCCAACATGACGTATGAATATGTTTCCTTACATTTTCACTTTATGATACGAATTATGAAGAAGGGTAAACAACTAAACAAAATGAGATAACGATATATATTGCACATAGAAGGCATTTAATAGAGCTAGTCATTCAGTTACTGTGCTATAGTAAGTCATTTTTGTATAAGTTGAATCTACCATAACAGTGAACAAAATTGACTTCTTCGGCGATCAGTAATTCATATTGGAAATTCCAATAAATTTCTATTTCATATATCTTTTTCTTCCTTTTACTAATTTATCTATTTCTATATCATTTATTAATTTATTCATTTATTTGCTTATTTCTTGCTTTTGATTAGCATTGTAATCCAAATATATCATGTATTTTTTATTATTGATGCACCT
Organism: Pteria penguin; assembly: GCA_035048485.1. Classification (NCBI taxonomy): domain Eukaryota; kingdom Metazoa; phylum Mollusca; class Bivalvia; order Pterioida; family Pteriidae; genus Pteria; species Pteria penguin. The sequence goes on along the minus strand of CM068590.1, from coordinate 39,971,647 downwards.
AATTTTGTATCCAATATTATAAGTTATATCGTAATGACATACCAAATGCACATTCCGAGTCCGCTGAGAAGACACACGTCAACATCTTTAGTGACCAAAATTGCCCAAATCCACATTTTTTCTCCACAGCAATTGAGTCATTGTCTCGCATGTAACATACAATATATTTACGACAATCTCCAGCGAACCAATTGTATCCAAATCCGTCTGAAATGACACATCCTTCGCAAAGCGCGTTGGTAACTGAAAAGAATTAGTTCCAGTATCTGATAAGATAAAATGAACCTTATTTACATTATGAGCGGTATATATCTTTATCAAATTTTATATTCTTCGATACAAACAATGAGACATATACATGTATTAATCACATCTTGCATTAGGTTCTTCTACAACCCAGTACAGACTTACTTGATCGTTGCATACTAACTAACAGGGCGGTGGGGACTCTATGACGGGCCTTGTCCAATTTTTTTTAGAGGAGGCAGGGTCCTAGTCTGGTCCCTTCTAACTGTAAGTCGGGACTCCAACAGCTCAAGGATTTGCGCTCGCTTACAGAAGAACAGAGCACGATTAACTCATGTTGATGTCGCATAACATATTTTTATACCACCACATTATTCTTTAAACATTTCGTGTGAAAAAAACTTTTATGACCTTTCGTCTTGGCAACGCTGTTTATTCTTGTTCTCTGTATGGAGGATTATTTATCAAGTTTTTAATTCGTGTCTTTTGATTGTGCTGCTTCTGCGGTGAGTGGGAAAGTTGGCGCCCGTAAACCGGTTAACCACACCAATTGAGGGACGTTTGTTACTTTGATTGACCGTTCCAAGTCGGTATCGTATTTATTATTATTTGTAAATTTTACAATTTTTATCATACTTTTAGGACTAAATAAGAACTAGGAAACTCCATTTCCAATACGGAATCATGACACGTAACTGTTTTCACTTCATGAAAACTATGCTCACCTTTACATGCGATACTTACGTTTCTCTGTTTTAGGTGTGGAGGCTAGTTTTGCTGTACTTGGGATAGGAGTGGTGGCTGGAGTAGTTGTGGTGGTCGGCGTGGTGGTTGTTGGAACAGGTGTGGTGGTCGTCGTGGTTGTAGTACTAGTAGTTGTTGTTACGGCTTGAATTAAATAGATCTTTTTAACAATTTATGTCTACGAATGCAGATAGATATAGAATACCAAAGGGACTATAATGTAATGGCCGAATCAGAAAACTTGAGAAGAAAAACAAACGCACCATTGGCCCTTGATATACAACAATAGATTAATGGGGAAATAGGCACAGTATACAAAATACATAAATAGATACAAATATTGAAGACTCCGAAATGTGACAAATGAGAAATACACAATACAATTTTAAGCGACATAAATGAAACGGCGTGCTTGATATTATCAATTATGTAAAAATATCAATTATGTAAAAATGTACAATTTCCTTCTCCATAATAATTATTGTTATTAGATATAGAAGACAGATAACAATAACAGCAGCAGCATATTTCAGAGCAGCAAGTAAATGCCCTACCTTGACATAACAGGTCACTAATAGCTTTGACTTGTGTTATATTATTCAGCTGGTTATATCCATTCAGTAGTATTACATTATCGGGACTTCCTGTTATCTCTTCTAGCTCCACATCGGCACTAGACCCATCCGTCACAGATATACCTATACCAAGCATGGTGATGCCGTTAGCTTTAGCGATACTAGCCTCGGAGACGGTCCTAGCGTGATCATAGGACTCCCCATCTGTCACCAGAACCCCAACACGGGAGGAGAAGGAAGTATTTCCCAGCATAAGCCTCATCTCCTGCAGGGCTACATGTGTAAACGTCGACATCCTCTGGCGCTGGAACAGACTGAGTAGCGTGATAATAGTCTGAGCAGTGTATCCAGGATTGAAGTCGATCCTATGACTGACATTCCTGCTGAAGCTTAATGCCGCTACTTGTACCTTATCGTAGGCAATTTCAAAATTCTTGATATTTTCTGCTACGAAATTCTTAACAATTTCGTAGTTGACATCGGAGATACTTTCAGATCCATCAATAATAAACGCAATAGCTCCTGGACCTTGGCATTTCTCGTCTAATGAAGCTACAATGAAATATGATGTTATGCTTAAACAATTCATTCATTTGTAAAATACGAAGATATTCAGTATAGTAGTAGGAACATCTATTACACAAGCTAAAATAGTACTATTGGAATAACCAGAGATGGGATCAGAAGCCCAGTTATCGCTGATACCTGCTGTTGTGCCATAAATAATGGATTACAAATGAGATTTCTTCTGGTCAAAACAAAGTTTTATGTTGATGTAGTAACTTAAAGTATTTTGTGTACATAAATTTCCACAGTCATTTTGTATAGATTTCTTTTTTCTGAAAAATTGAGAATCATTTTGGTCTTCTTTTAATTAAACAGTTTTCGTAATAGGAGAAATGCATGCTCTGTCTAGAGTTTGCTTTCCTTGCTATCATTCCCATCTATGCAAAACTATGAATTATTGTTTTTGGAATATACATTCTGTTCTTTTTAGTCACTAATTCGTTTTCCAAAGATATTTATAAACTGTTTTTGAATTCTCACAAGTATCATATCAAATTTCCGTGTATATATACAAGTCTGATTGCTACTACAGTCTATGTCTCTCACCATTGTAAATAAATGGAAATGGAAGAAATAGTCTGAACAACAATGGATAGAAAATAGGAGGAAGGATGGAATTATTAATCAGTTCACCAGGTTAAAAGCTATAGTGAATCCGTTAAATTGACCATTTATACAAGGTAACATAATTCTGTTTTTTACTTATCTCTAAGAGTTTGCTCTCTCAATTAACCCAAATGTAGATTAATTATCATTATCTCTCTTTATATGGTCGATATCTTATACCGAACACATTATTAAGAATTTGGAAAATAGTCTATTAATTCATATTTCATCATCGTCAACTCTTTGTAAAGCACCTTTAGAGCTAGTGTTACTATTTTCTAATATAAACATCTTATACATGTATCCTGTATATACTTGTACATCATCAAATTCTTCATTGTCGTACATGAATATCGTGTTCATTCAGTGTATATTACACTGTAGAGGACAGTGCCGTCTACAGTGAAAATATTTTATGATTATGATAAATTTTCGTAATATTGTGAACTATTGATAACATAATGAGTTAGAGTTATATGTCGTTACTCTTTGTGTTATTTCTAGGTAAATAGAGGCTCATTGCCCCCGTCACTGTCCTGTTTAAGCTGATACTATCTTGTATATAGAGATATGACTTCCTGCCGCCGATGGCATCATCTCTAATCACGTGATTATCTGGTTTGTGGAAGAGATGAATAATTGTGGGATATACCCTTATTATTGCTGTAGTACTTGTACATATTATTTTACCTGATACAACAGATCAAAAGATCGTATACCATACGCAGTTTATTTTTGTAGGTTCAATGTGAATGGGAAAATAACCAGTGTTATATTACTGAGACAGTCACAAATTTGTATCACGATGGACAAACCGTCAATGTAACAGGTGCCAAAATGTATCACGGTGTACAAACAGTCAATGTGACAGGTGCCAAAATGTATCACAATGGACACCCCTGGACCCCTGAAAATCGAAAGTGAAGTGAAGCGTCTCCTGTTTCGTTTTGTTAGTTACACCCTCGATGAATACTTATAGTATACTGACAACATTTATAGATCCTTGTAAATGTAAATGATGTTATATTATATGTCATGACAAATTTATATGATTGGCGGCATTCATAGATCCTTGTAAATGTAACTAATGTCAACCATATGTCATACTAACGTAATACGATGGTCACTCATAGATCCTTGTAAATGTAACAAAATGTAACAGATGTTAAATGGCATAACAACGTAACACCATGGGTATTCATAGATTCTTGTAAATGTTTTACATGGTGGGAATTTATAGATCCTTGTTAATGTTACTAATATCGTGTCATAAATCATAACAAGGTAACATGATAGATCCTTGTAAATGTTACTTATGGTGTGCTATATGTCATAACAAGGTAACTCGATGAGCATACATATATCCTTGTAAATGTAACTAATTAGTATGCCAATTGGTATGCCATATGTCATTACAAGATAACATGATGGGCATATATAGATCCTTGTAAATTAGAAATAAGCCCTGCCGACTCTTGATGTATGTGCCCCGTAAATGAGCGTTGAAGTGAGAGAAAATTTATTTCCTATTAATCAAAATTTTCTAAGCGCACATTTACATAAACTATAAAAAAAAAAGCCCAGTTTAGATGTGGGTTTTTTCAGACCCGCAGGCTGTGATTCAACAAAAACTGAATTATAACATTACTTTATGTACTTAAAAACAACAAACCGTATACGGTATCATAATTCTAAAGGATCATAAATAGGGAACAATTATTGTTCACGGGCTTCCTTAACAATCAGAATGGAACTGGGAACATTGGAGTGGTTAACTACTGCTTGCCCGTCATACCCGCTATGATGCCATAGTTAGGTTGTATAAAAAAGCATAATAACCCGTACTTCGAATCAATATTAACCGTTTAAACCATGGTCATGTAGTATATATACTATGGATTAGCCGCATACCACTCAGGTAAAACGACATAAGGACTCTCAGTCAAACAAATAATCTCAAATCTACACTTTACATGTAGTACTTGCAAGCATAAGTTTAATTTAATTTGCAAAAAGCAAGACCTCGAATGTGAGTCGATATTTCAAGTTTTACTCAGAATTATCAAATTACTTTTGAATGAAAAGATTCATATCTAGAGAAGGTCAATGTTGTATAGTCCGATATTTTTGCAATTAATTTTTTTTCATTTTAAAATGAAGGTTGGTTTGCTAGGTACACACGTAGAACGTCTCGTTCATTGGAATTCATTTGCATGCTAAAATAAGACTTCACGTTATTAGACATTAAAGCAGATATTCAGAAATTGGTATTCAATTGATCTTAAATATTTGTATGGGCATCCAAGTTTCAAGCAATTCTGAATCACAAATCTAACAAGATTTAAAATACAGGTTACAATAAAAAAAAAGGCGTAGTAGTTTACAACGTCATTATCTTAAAAATAATAATAAATATTTGTGTAGGAATAAGTAAGGTGTTTGTGGTTTACTGCCCTTTACACCTGAGGTGCTATAAACATCATAATATCTGATTACATCTATGACGCAGACATCATGTGGTAAACCCTACCTCACAATGAATGCTATCCGTAAGAAAATAATAGCCCACATTACCAACTCCTCAAATATTTTACGCCATTCTTAACATCGTACTCCAACTATTGGCGGTACCAATAAGACTTCTTGTCATACTATGAATCAGCAACCTGTAAGTGACGGAATCAGAGAGGCTTCTCATCACAATCTGAGGCTCTGTATCAAAGACTATGTAACGGGGCGGCACCAATATGGCTTCATGTCACTTTGAACAAAAATCCATACACTGACAGCGCCAATCTATCAAAACCCAAACGGTAGCGGCACCAGTATAGCTTCACGTCACACTATTATCAAAGGTTCATACACTGACAGCACCAGTATAGCGTCATACTATCAAACCCCAAACAGCAGAGGCACCAGTATAGCTTTATGTCACACTCATATCAAAGGTTCATACACTGACAGCGCCAGTATGGCGTCACGATACTATCAAAGACCAAGCAGCAGAGGCACCAGTATAGCTTTATGTCACACTCATATCAAAGGTTCATACACTGACAGCCAGTACGGCGTCATACTATCAAACTCCAAACAGCAGAGGCACCAGTATAGCTTTATGTCACACACATATCAAAGGTTCATACACTGACAGCACCAGTATGGCGTCACGATACTATCCAAGACCAAGCAGCAGAGGCACCAGTATAGCTTTATGTCACACTAATATCAAAGGTTCATACACTGACAGCACTAGTATGGCGTCATGATACTATCACAGACCAAGCAGCAGAGGCACCCGCTTTACGTCAAACAAGGAATCAGATATCATGCACAAGCGGCACCAGTATGGCTTCACGTCACAAGATGTTACACTCTGTATCAAAGTCTTCTCTGTGGTGGCATTAGTATGGGTTATCGTCACAACACGTCACACACTGTATCAAAGTCTTCTCTGTGGTGGCATTAGTATGGGTTATCGTCACAACACGTCACACTCGGTATCAAAGTCTTCTTTGTGGCGGCATTAGTATGGGTTCTCGTCCCGACACACCACACTGTATCAAAGTCTTCTCTATGGCGGCATTAGTATGGGTTCTCGTCACAACCAGTCACACTCTGTATCAAAGTCTTCTTTGGGGCGGCATTAATATGGGTTCTCGTCACAACACGTCACACTGTATCAATGTCTACTGTGTGGCAGCATTAGTATGGATTCACGTCACAACACGCCACACTCTGTATCAAACTCTTCTTTGTGGCGGCATTAGTATGGGTTTACGTCACAACACGTCATACTGTATCAAAGTCTTCTCTATGGCGGCATTAGTATGGGTTATCGTCACAATACGCCACACTCTGTATCAAAGTCTTATCTGCGGCGGCATTAGTATGGGTTCTCGTCACAACACGTCACTCTAAGTATCAAAGTCTTCTCTGTGGCGGCATTAGTATGGGTTCTCGTCACAAGATGTTACACTCTGTATCAAAGTCTTCTCTGTGGCGGAATTAGTATGGGTTCTCGTCCCAACACGTCACCCTCTGTATCAATGTCTTCTCTATGGCGGCATTAGTATGGGTTCTCGTCACAACACGTCACCCTCTGTATCAAAGTCTTCTCTATGGCGGCATTAGTATGGATTCTCGTCACAACACGTCACACTCTGTATCAAAGTCTTCTCTGTGGCGGAATTAGTATGGGTTCTCGTCACAAGATGTTACACTCTGTATCAAAGTCTTCTCTATGGCGGCATTAGTATGGGTTCTCGTCACAACCAGTCACATTCTGTATCAAAGTCTTCTCTATGGCGGCATTAGTATGGGTTCTCGTCACAACCAGTCACATTCTGTATCAAAGTCTTCTCTATGGCGGCATTAGTATGGGTTCTCGTCACAACCAGTCACACTCTGTATCAAAGTCTTCTCTGTGGTGGCATTAGTATGGGTTCTCGTCACAACACGTCACACTGTATCAAAGTCTTCTCTATGGCGGCATTAGTATGGGTTCTCGTCACAACCAGTCACACTCTGTATCAAAGTCTTCTCTATGGCGGCATTAGTATGGGTTCTCGTCACAACCAGTCACACTCTGTATCAAAGTCTTCTCTGTGGTGGCATTAGTATGGGCTCTCGTCACTACTCGTCGCCCTCTGTAACAACATCCTTGCTATGGCGGTACCAGTATGGTTTCACAACACGTCACACTGTATCAAAGTCTTCTCTGTGGTGGCATTAGTATGGGTTTACGTCACAACACGTCATACTGTATCAAAGTCTTCTCTATGGCGGCATTAGTATGGGTTCTCGTCACAACACGTCACCCCCTGTATCAATGTCTACTGCGTGGCAGCATTAGTATGGATTCACGTCACAACACGCCACACTCTGTATCAAACTCTTCCTTGTGGCGGCATTAGTATGGGTTTACGTCACAACACGTCATACTGTATCAAAGTCTTCTCTATGGCGGCATTAGTATGGGTTATCGTCACAATACGCCACACTCTGTATCAAAGTCTTATCTGCGGCGGCATTAGTATGGGTTCTCGTCACAACACGTCACTCTAAGTATCAAAGTCTTCTCTGTGGCGGCATTAGTATGGGTTCTCGTCACAAGATGTTACACTCTGTATCAAAGTCTTCTCTGTGGCGGAATTAGTATGGGTTCTCGTCCCAACACGTCACCCTCTGTATCAATGTCTTCTCTATGGCGGCATTAGTATGGGTTCTCGTCACAACACGTCACCCTCTGTATCAAAGTCTTCTCTATGGCGGCATTAGTATGGATTCTCGTCACAACACGTCACACTCTGTATCAAAGTCTTCTCTGTGGCGGAATTAGTATGGGTTCTCGTCACAAGATGTTACACTCTGTATCAAAGTCTTCTCTATGGCGGCATTAGTATGGGTTCTCGTCACAACCAGTCACATTCTGTATCAAAGTCTTCTCTATGGCGGCATTAGTATGGGTTCTCGTCACAACCAGTCACACTCTGTATCAAAGTCTTCTCTGTGGTGGCATTAGTATGGGTTCTCGTCACAACACGTCACACTGTATCAAAGTCTTCTCTATGGCGGCATTAGTATGGGTTCTCGTCACAACCAGTCACACTCTGTATCAAAGTCTTCTCTATGGCGGCATTAGTATGGGTTCTCGTCACAACCAGTCACACTCTGTATCAAAGTCTTCTCTGTGGTGGCATTAGTATGGGCTCTCGTCACTACTCGTCGCCCTCTGTAACAACATCCTTGCTATGGCGGTACCAGTATGGTTTCACAACACGTCACACTGTATCAAAGTCTTCTCTGTGGCGGCATTAGTATGGGTTTACGTCACAACACGTCATACTGTATCAAAGTCTTCTCTATGGCGGCATTAGTATGGGTTCTCGTCACAACACGTCACCCCCTGTATCAATTTCTACTGCGTGGCAGCATTAGTATGGATTCACGTCACAACACGCCACACTCTGTATCAAACTCTTCCTTGTGGCGGCATTAGTATGGGTTTACGTCACAACACGTCATACTGTATCAAAGTCTTCTCTATGGCGGCATTAGTATGGGTTATCGTCACAATACGCCACACTCTGTATCAAAGTCTTATCTGCGGCGGCATTAGTATGGGTTCTCGTCACAACACGTCACACTAAGTATCAAAGTCTTCTCTGCGGCGGCATTAGTATGGGTTCTCGTCACAAGATGTTACACTCTGTATCAAAGTCTTCTCTGTGGCGGAATTAGTATGGGTTCTCGTCACAACACGTCACCCTCTGTATCAAAGTCTTCTCTATGGCGGCATTAGTATGGATTCTCGTCACAACACGTCACACTCTGTATCAAAGTCTTCTCTGTGGCGGCATTAGTATGGGTTCTCGTCACAAGATGTTACACTCTGTATCAAAGTCTTCTCTATGGCGGCATTAGTATGGGTTCTCGTCACAACCAGTCACACTCTGTATCAAAGTCTTCTCTATGGCGGCATTAGTATCGGTTCTCGTCACAATCAGTCACATTCTGTATCAAAGTCTTCTCTGTGGTGGCATTAGTATGGGTTCTCGTCACAACACGTCACACTGTATCAAAGTCTTCTCTATGGCGGCATTAGTATGGGTTCTCGTCACAACCAGTCACACTCCGTATCAAAGTCTTCTCTATGGCGGCAGTAGTATGGGTTCTCGTCACAAACAGTAACACTCTGTATCAAAGTCTTCTATGTGGCGGCATTAGTATGGGTTCTCGTCACAACACGCCACACTCTGTATCAAAGTCTTCTCTGTGGCGGCATTAGTATGGGTTCTCGTCACAACACGTCACACTCTGTATCAAAGTCTTCTCTGTGGCGGCATTAGTATGGGTTCACGTCACAACACGCCACACTGTATCAAAGTCTTCTCTGTGGCGGCATTAATATGGGTTCTCGTCACAACACGCCACACTCTGTATCAAAGTCTTCTCTGTGGTGGCATTAGTATGGGCTCTCGTCACTACTCGTCGCCCTCTGTAACAACATCCTTGCTATGACGGTACCAGTATGGTTTCACAACACGTCACACTGTATCAAAGTCTTCTCTGTGGTAGCATTAGTATGGGTTTACGTCACAACACGTCATACTGTATCAAAGTCTTCTCTATGGCGGCATTAGTATGGGTTCTCGTCATAACACGCCACACTCTGTATCAAGGTCTTCTCTGTGGTGGCATTAGTATGGGTTCACGTCACAACACGCCACACTGTATCAAAGTCTTCTCTGTGGCGGCATTAGTATGGGTTCTCGTCACAACGCGCCACACTGTATCAAAGTCTTCTCTGTGGCGGCATTAATATGGGTTCTCGTCACAACACGCCACACTCTGTATCAAAGTCTTCTCTGTGGTGGCATTAGTATGGGCTCTCGTCACTACTCGTCGCCCTCTGTAACAACATCCTTGCTATGGCGGTACCAGTATGGTTTCTCAACACGCCACACTCTGTATCAAAGTCTTCTCTGTGGTGGCATTAGTATGGGTTCTCGTCACAACACGCCACACTCTGTATCAAAGTCTTCTCTGTGGCGGCATTAGTATGGGTTCTCGTCACAACACGTCACACTCTGTATCAAAGTCTTCCCTGTGGTGGCATTAGTATGGGTTCTTGTCACAACACGTCACACTGTATCAAAGTCTTCTCTGTGGCGGCATTAGTATGGGTTCTCGTCACAACACGCCACACTGTATCAAAGTCTTCTCTGTGGCGGCATTAGTATCGGTTCTCGTCACAACACGCCACATTCTGTATCAAAGTCTTCTCTGTGGTGGCATTAGTATGGGTTCTCGTCACTACTCATCGCCCTCTGTAACAACATCCTTGCTATGGCGGTACCAGTATGGTTTCACAACACGCCACACTCTGTATCAAAGTCTTCTCTGTGGCGGCATTAGTATGGGTTCTCGTCACAACACGCCACACTCTGTATCAAAGTCTTCTCTGTGGTGGCATTAGTATGGGTTCTCGTCACAACACGCCACACTCTGTATCAAAGTCTTCTCTGTGGCGGCATTAGTATCGGTTCTCGTCACAACACGCCACACTCTGTATCAAAGTCTTCTCTGTGGTGGCATTAGTATGGGTTCACGTCACAACACTCCACACTGTATCAAAGTCTTCTCTGTGGCGGCATTAGTATGGGTTCTCGTCACTACTCGTCGCCCTCTGTAACAACATCCTTGCTATGGCGGTACCACTATGGTTTCACAACATGTCTCACTCTGTATCAAAGTTCATGCTATGGCGGCACCAGTATGGCTAAACGTCACAACACGTCACATGTCATAGGTCATCAAGTTTGTCATTGCTACAGATTATCCGGCTGTGTAATCACTTTTACAAGCTTTCTAATTGGCATGTCATTGTCACTAGCTACCTAGCAGGAATGTCATTGTCACTAGCTACCTAGCAGGAATGTCATTGTCACTAGCTACCTAGCAGGAATGTCATTGTCACTAGCTACCTAGCAGGAATGTCATTGTCACTAGCTACCTGGCAGGAATGTCATTGTCACTAGCTACCTAGCAGGTATGTCATTGTCACTAGCTACCTGGCAGAAATGTCATTGTCACTAACTACATAGCAGGAATTTCACTGTCATAGCTATTTAGTTTACATATCACTGTCATAGTCTATCCAGTTGACACGTCATTGTCACAGGCTAGCCAGCTGGCATGTCACGACTTCGCCTGGTAGTTCTCCATTCTTTGTCGCTCTGCTTTCAAAAGTTTGACGGAAACAATCATAGCCAGCAACTGTAGATCACAATTGAAAAGTTACAGTTCGTGTTCTATATAACTGCATACTAGTGTACAGAGTTGTTGATATGGACTTGAGCTACGTTTATAAGCTTTAGTTTTATAAGCTGGGTTATCTGCTCCTACTTACTCGGGTAGTCCGTGGTATATCTGAGGATATAACTTACAATGACATGCAGGTGATAATGCATAAATCTCACAGTGACATGCAGGTGATAATGCATAAATCTCACAGTGACATGCAGGTGATAATGCATAAATATCACAGTGACATGCAGGTGATAATGCATAAATCTCACAGTGACATGCAGGTGATAATGCATAAATCTCACGGTGACATGCAGGTGATAATGCATAAATTTCACAGTGACATGCGGGTGATAATGCATAAATCTCACGGTGACATGCAGGTGATAATGCATAAATCTCACGGTGACATGGAGGTGATAATGCATAAATCTCACAGAGATATGCAGGTGATAATGCATATATCTCACGGTGACATGCAGGTGATAATGCATAAATCTCACGGTGACATACAGGTGATAATGCATAAATCTCACAGTAACATGCAGGTGATAATGCATAAATCTTAGTCAGACTCAGGTGATAATGCATAAATCTGACAGTGAGATACTGGTGATAATGCATAAACCTTACCGTGGCATGCAGGCGAAAATTCATTCTGACAGTAAGATAATTCGGTTTCTCTGCAAATTGGTTGTTTGATGACATAAAACGCTTACCAGACAGTACATAAAAAGTGCATACTTACTCGAAATTAGTTGATTCTGAACTCCAACGGAACAGATGAATATAGTTAGAAACCTTAACAAGATCATCCTGGATACTTTACCAGGGTCCGCGACACTGTGGAGAAAAAAATAATTCTGTCATCATTTCTCGTGTTATTTGTATCCGTTTGAGTAATTAGTGAAACTTGTGACAAAAAATGTATGAATTTAATGATATTTAGATAAATAAATAAAGAACAAAACAACACAATGAAGACATATGGCTTCTTCTCAGTATTTCTAGATGAAATCATATTGATATTACAATACATTCAAAATTTGTTAAAAACTTAAAAGTTATGTTTTCCTTTTTCTTACGAATTATTCTGTATAGTGGGTAGATTTTATATCAGCATTCGTGTCACATGTAAAACTTTTGGATAACAAATGTGGCTTTCCCCAAAATGTGTAATATTCTAACTCCAAATATTCTCTCTCAAAAACAGAAATTCATATAAAATAATACTTCATAAATTTATTAAATTTTGTTTATTTATATATACATTTACATGTACTTATTTCTGTCTTTATTTATTTATTTTATTTATTTATTTATTTATTTTTTATTTATTTATTTATTTATTTATTTATTTATTTATTATCCATTTATTTACGTTATTTATTTATTTATTTTATGAATTTGAATCGTCGTGTTATTGTTACTATTAAATGTCAATATCATCACGTTGTGTACATTCAAAATACTTCAAAGTATGTGTTTTCACCTGAAGTTTTAGAGTCGACAACATAAGATTAAACCATGATACATTCTGTTTTGAAGGCGAGATAAAAAGTTACTCTTAAATCAAACATTTTTATAGTCTTAAGTTTATGTAGAAGAATTATAATTATATTATTTCACGTTACAAGATGTAGAAAAACATAAATGCCTATTAATTAATTTTAATTAAATTGTTTAACTTTTAAATATACATGTAATTATGAATCATAGTCAAAAATAGTATTATACTGAAAATATGGATCATTAATATTTATTCATTTATTTATTTTCTTCTTTTATTATTAATATCTATTTTACATTTCTGTCAAAATTATTTTAATGTGAATTTAAAGACTTCGGTAAATTCTGTTCATTTTATTATACAAAAAGCGTAACAGATACTGACCTGAAAATGGATGAAGGCCGATCGACGAAATAAAGTCAATCTTTTGTAAATGGACATATACAATATCGCCAGGTATTTCATAGGTCAAAGAAATATTTGATTTGAGATATTTCAGAAAGTTTGGACCTTATCTGTGCCCCTCCGGCCACATTGTGTATCGGAGGAGATCACCATCTGACCACGTCCTAGGGTGACCGCAGGCTCGCTGACAAAGCAGCTATGATAGAAAAGTATATAAAGTCCGTCAAATGGAAGTTATCTCAAATTATTGTCACGTATCATCTATAGATTTATCATTTTATAGTCTACTGTAACTAAACCGTGTGTAATTTATTGTCTGTCAAAGATATGATATTTGGTCTTTACGAAAAGTGGCCTTTATATAAAGATTTTGGCGACAAGGTAATAATTGAGTGTCCTCCGCGCTCGCCTTTTGATACATATTGCTGTAATTAAATAATCTTAACGGAAATGAAAAAAAAAAACCCCTTTTGTTGTTCTATTTTGAATATCCCACGACTTTGAAGTGAATCTGTAGTAACAGTCTGCAACATCCAAGTATGAAAAGATTTCATGCTGCTGCAGATCAAAAGTGCCGTCTGAAAAATTGAAAATATTTGGAAAATCTGGAATCGTTATTTAATTTAGAATCAACTATAAAGCATACCCTGTAAAGAAATTTGAGCAGCATACATGCATATAGTATATCTTACAGTTCATGTGAAAAGGAAATATCACAAAGATTGTGACTGCCTTAATAATAATTATTAAAAACGCCGGAGTATAGATTTATTTCTGGCCAACTACAAGTCGTTCTGTGTATAAAGTAATGAAGATTCCTTGTTACTAAGATTTTATTGTTAGATTAGGTGTAGTTGTCGTTGACGGTGAGAGAAATCCGGGTTCTCGGATTATGATACTTTGTGTAAGAGGTTGATTTCCTCCGAGGACCATGTCATGAAAAACCGTACAAAGCGACGTAAACCCCTATCATTTAACCTACCACTAAGGATGGCTGATGAGTAGGTATAGCTAGCGACCGAAACAGACATATCAAAACGAATAATATCATTGGACTGATTGTGTTGTGTGAGTATCAAATTAAGATAAATATACGTGTACATTTATTAATGTTCAGTTACATTTAACATCACTTCAGAGCAATATGTATATAACTCTCTAGAATCAGGATTTCTGGGATTATCTCCCTGTTTACCACACTGTGTCGTGATGACCTAAGTCAGTGAAGCTGCTCTGGTGAGAGACACATGTAGGTAGGGCATTGGATGTCCCGAGGAGGATGTTATCCGGGCCACTGGTCGTTTATTGACTCGTATCTATAATTATAAATGACAAGAACAAAAGGTCACGGGGTATCGGGTTAAATAAATGAAAAGCTATATGTAAAGCCGATGGACTCGAATCACGGTCGCTATCGCCTCATTTTATATTATCAATTCTACAGAAGTATTGCTGCAATCAGCAAACACTAAATATGGTCCGCATCAAATTAAGATTTGAGTTGATGTTACAAATCACTATATACTATTTCGCTAAACAAAATATAGTACGCTGAAGTTGGTTGTGTCCCATTTCTACTTTTTCTTTAACAAACATAGATTCCTAAAGCTATTTTATCTAAGAATTTACGAAAATAGTCAATGTTGTACTCCTTGCTGAACAAACTCCATGTTTGGACACTATAAGAGAAATTACCAGTACCAGTACCATTTTATTCCAACAGACTTAAATCAATCCTTAATGCGAGTGTAAAAATATACGTAATCGTTTTTTCGCTAACCTTACTGCCATATAAAGCGAAAGGTGCTTGAAGAGTTCCCAGTCGGGTACCATCCGATATCCCAAGAATTCTAACAAATAGGCATCTGAAGTCCTGTACAAAGAAAGAAAAAAAAACCTTAATCCTAATTACTTCCGACAGTCGGAAGTTGAAGACGCTTGTATATGTGCTCACGACTCTGCATTAAGACGTTTATACATGTATATCAAGAATTGTTATACTCGTCACCCAAGTGTTTTAAACTGATTAGTGCAACTGTTAATTACATGTAGTAATATTAATGTTCAACAAAGAGCTCATGTATCTTGGTATATATCTGTATTGATTGATTTTTTGTTTAACGTCACACCACGAATATTTCACGTATATGGTGACGGCATCTGCCTGTTGCGGGGCATACACATTTTGACCTTTGCAATGGACCCACCCGAAGCAGTGAGGGATCTTTAACGTGCCATGCATACCACGATACGGGGCCTCAGTTTTACTGTCTTATCCGAAAGATAGGACACTGGCATGACCAGAGCGGGAGTCGAACCCCGGCCTCCCGATTAGGAGTCCAGCGCGATACCACTAGGCCACGCCGGTGTAACATTAAAAAGTGACAACATTGAAAACTGACCCGCGGATCAATTTTCAATGTTTAAAACTGACCCGTGGGTCAGTTTTTAACGCTAAATTTGGCCCAAAAGTCGTTGAAAATTGACGCACGCCGTTAGATTTTGACTCCCCATGGGGTCATTTTTTAACGATTTTTAATTCTATATATAGCATTGAAATACAAGTTTCTATGGAAGTGGGGTGGACATATGGGATGTCTCTCACCATTCCATCTCATTCTCCCTTCCATATAACCTTTGTCTCCTCCTTCCATATCGGAATGAATCTGGCTTCGCAACTGATACACTTTGTATACAGAAAAAAATAATATAAACAGGTGGAAAGATTTGTGGTTTGGGTGGTTTGGGTGTGATTTCAAACTCGAACTGCATTTCTTAAATACTAGTATACTATTTATCTTGTGAGAAAATGTATTTACTAGGCAGATTCTCCCGGGGGGGGCTATTTTTGGGAAAAAAATCTTTACTATTTCCCCTTTCTGTTCGTCTTTAACCTATTATGCATATGGTCACTGGATCAAGTTAAAAGCATCCACATCAAAGACATCAGCGGATCCAGGACAGAAGTGAGGATCGTAATTATGGAGGTCTGGATTTATGGTCTGCCCCTCTCATTTTTTACTGAATATATATATGTATTTTTTTTTATAGAAGGATGATTTGTTTTACATGTTTCACATATTCAGGGACTAGAAACCCTCGCCACAAACATATAGCATTTGGCATCGTGATTCAACCACCTTTTTATTTCAAAAATAAAATCAACGTTTAAAATATGCATATGTGTATAAGAACTTTACTAGTTCTCTTGAATTATGTCACTGGGTAATAATGCAAGTTATTATTTCATACACTTGCAAAACATACATGTATTCGACCGATCAGTCCCTTAAAAAGGCGAAACGACTCTTGAAAGGCATGCACCACTTCTAAAGAGTTTTAGTGTAGTAGCATTTCATTCACAACAAGATGTCACGTGGATAACAAATTGTCGAGGCGTGACGTCAAATTAACGTATATTATAATTTCTGTTTATTATTATTATCATTATTTTGTTTTGATCGTTACGTTATTATTTTCAGCATTTTTTTTTTCGTCCTGAACAGACCACGTATGAAAAGTCGTCTCGCCGTCTAAAGAAAAGGCCAGTTGGAATAATCATGTAAAGGACGCTGTTCGCTCAGTTGTCCATCTGTCCAAAAGTCCTTTATGAATTAACTTCCTCGACACACTTTATGCAATCTTGAACAATAAACTACTGTAATTGTAAACAACCTAATGTTCACCCAAAATGTTGATGATAAAGTTTTAGATATACACTGTATTAGCATATTCATGAATTAGCGTGATCTGTGATTGTCCTGCATAATGTCTTCACATACATTTTATTAGCGAAATCATTAATTAAAACACGAAGATCAGCACTTACTCCACTTAATATGAATCCCGAGAAAATAAGTACAATCCAGTAAATATAAATTTGGTTATAACTACAAAACAAGATCTATTTACGTCGAGTTTGAAAATACTTTTACAGGTAATTTATACGAACTTTACTGGGATTTCTAAAATGACAGATCATACATAGATACAAACATTTACTCCCACCGAAAAGAAAAATTACACCATTGCACTTTAAGTCGGTTACTTTTTAATTTATTTTTTTTAATTATCATTAAGCATATGGACAAGTATATGTCATCTTTCAGAAAATTTGATAATTTGTGAATGAAGCGAATGCAACGTGTAAATGAAAAACAAATTTATAAATATTACGTTAGAAAGTGGAAAATGGAATATATACTCTAGACTGATTGATTCTTGTTTACATATCACTTCACGATTATTGTATGTATTTGGTGACGTCATGTGCCTGATGCACATCTTCACTAGCCAAGGCTGCTGGGAGAAGAAATAATCGGATTAAAGCCTCAGCTAACGAAGATGCCGCTGCATTGCATAGAAAATTATACCTTTGCCACGGACTTATCACAAAGCAGTAAGGGATCTTTTACACGCCACGCCTACCGTGATACGGAGCATCGGTTTTCACAGTTTCATCCAAAAGACAGATAACCGGTATGACCAGGGCGGGACTCGAACCGTGGACCTCTCGATCATAACAAGAGACCCTTAACAACTGGGCCACACGGGCTCTATACTCTAGATATTGACCAAAACAACCCCCCCCCCACCCAAAAAAAGGATACTTACTTTCACATCTCTTCGGTTAATATTTGATTTTCTTGTCAATATTATACAGTTAATGACTGGGATTGAGGGCAACAGATTATCAGTTAAACTCGAAGACAAACAGTTGTCATCAGAGGCCGAATTTTCTAACAATTCCTTAGACCGCTTGATACCAACAGCGGTTCTATAGAATTTATTTAGAAACTATTTCGTAGGGATATGACAACACAGCATATTTACCATGTAAAAAGTTCATAATTGTATCAAGTGTCACAAATGACGAAACAAAATATAAGGGACGAATCTACTACTGTATAATTAATCTAGGTGCATTGATTGTTCCAGATATTTCCTGTACAAAGACATTTTATACGCTATTAAAGTTATCCTTTCTTAACGTTTAAATTTGACCCCACTGAAAGTGTATCTAGCTAAGTACATGCATCGCAAAAAGGAGATTTTCTCGACTTAGGGTTGTTGAAATTTGACCCTACTTCTAATGACCAGTCTTCAAGTTCATTATACTTATTATCAGATAATTGCATAGCCACACTATGTTATAAACCGGAGTTCGATCTTCTTTTTTTTCATAGGGAGTCATTAATTAATGTTGAAATATTAACACCCCCTTCCCAGCTACTGTCCTTGCATTGTCTCATCAAAACACCCCTCTTTATTTAACAAAAACAGACAGAGTACTTAGCTAAATACTTGTATTGTAATAAGGAGATT
The DNA here is from genome assembly GCA_035048485.1 of Pteria penguin. NCBI lineage: Eukaryota > Metazoa > Mollusca > Bivalvia > Pterioida > Pteriidae > Pteria > Pteria penguin. The sequence continues at coordinate 39,952,861 of CM068590.1, read as the reverse complement.
ATTTCGACATGGGGTCGTTTTTTAATGTTAAAATTTGACCCCACCTCTAATAACAAGTTTTCAAGTTTATTAAAAGTCACACTATATTTTAAGCAGGAGTTCGAAGCTTTTTTTTCATATGGAGTCATTAATTAATGTTGAAATATGAAAACCCCCCTTCTATCCCTTCAACCCCAATATAATTCCTGCATTGTCTCTGCAAAATATCATTTTTTATTCAACAAAAGCACACAGTGTACTTAGCTAAATACTTGTATTGTAATAAGGAGATTATCTCGACATGGGGTCGTTTTTTCATATGGAGTCCGGAATTAATGTTGAAATATGCCCCCCCCCCCCCCAATCCCCTAGTTATAATCCCTGCATCGTTTCTTCAAATTATCATTGTTTATTCAACAAACGCACACAGTGTACTTGGCTAAATACTTGTATTGTAGTAAGGAGATTGTATCGACATGGGGTCGTTTTTAATGATGAAATTTGACCCCACCTCTAATAACAAGTTTTCAAGTTTATTAAAAGATTATTAAAAGTCACACTATATTTTAAGCAGGAGTTCGAAGCTTTATCATATGGAGTCATAAATTAATATTGAAATATGACAACCCCCCCCCCTCCAATTATAATCCCTGCATTGTCTCTGCAAAATATCACCTTTTTTCAACAAAAGCACACAATGTGCTTATAGCTAATGAAATATCAGTTCTAACAGACAATGCGTCTAATGAGATCGAAATTTGCATTATTATATTATATTATACATATGATGTCACTATCCAACGTAAAATGTAGACCAAGCTGTAATTGACCCGTGTGCAAACAGGAAATATACAGTGTGAACTGCATAGTTCAAGGGAGCATTATACGCAAGAGTCAATTTTTAACGTTAAAATATGACCCACCAATGCGGGTCAATTTTCAAAGAGGGTCACATTTTCACGCGAGGGTCACTTTTTCATGCGTGGGTGGGGTCATTAAATGACGGACCGAGTCAATTTTCCACATTAAAAATTGACCCTCAAACCGTTGAAATTTGACCCGTGGGTCAGTTTTCAATGGGATCACTTTTTAATGTTACACCGGCTTAAGTATATGTTACATTTAAGTTTTATAATTAGATTGTTATAGATAGTTTTAAAATTCTTTGAATTATAAAACTTAAATGTAACATATATATCTGTACGCGGCGAACAAGATTCGAACACAATGATTATATTCATAATAATATTTGTAGTATAGTAGATATTTATACATGTAATTTATATACGTATGTATATATATATTTATCAATGATATGTGAACACTCTCTAAAACACGTGTTTTAGTTATTTTTAGTACAACTATTTTCATTGGTCCAAAGTATCGGTCAGTATAACTATTCTCAGTTCGGGATTGTTTTTCATGCTTCATTGCTGCGCAAGTTAACGTTTAAATCTATGAATTAGAATCATTCAAAGGCTCTGCTCAGACAAGAAAGCTTCTCTCTCCCGCCCACCCACCCTTAATTATTCCATTTTCAAAGTATTCTGAGTGTATTGATTATAGTTGGAATATTACAACAGTTTACGCTTTTTATTATTCAGACTCTTACAATTCAGATTTTCCGGATTTTGTGTTTATGGACTATATCAGTAAATGGACCGGGAATATGAATAATTATGTATATAAATGTATTGATATGTATGGAATGATGTATATTAAAATGAGCAGAGCGCTTCACCGACTATAACTGTGTTCGAGTCTAGTTTATAAATAATTTATGTTCGTTTGCGTGAGAACGAATTTTAGAACATAACTGTATATATGTTGTTTTCCTATAAGTCGTATGACACAAGATAACTTGAACTTGAATACCTCGGTTGTTGTTGTTGTCGTCGTCGTCGTCGTCGTCGTTGTTGTTGTTGTTGCTGCTGTTGCTGTTATTGTTTTTGTTTGTTGTAATTGTTATTGAAATCCCTGGGGTTTTTTTTTCATTTTTCGTTATTTCTATTCATTTAAAGTTTACATATGGTTTTAGCTGTTGAGTTTTGGGGAAAAGGGTTTATCTGAGAAAATTTCATCACTTATCTTCGTTAACTCAATAAATGGTTTTATAGTCAGTTAACTTTAAAACTTTAAAATGAAAACAATAATAATGATGATGATAATTGATAATAATGATTATTATTATTATTATTATTTTATCATCATCATCATCATCATCATCATCATCATCATCATCATTATTATATCGGGTTCGATGCCTGTTTGAATTTTCTATTGATGTAAGCGACTTGGTTTTTATGTATTATATATTTAGGGTCCAATCTTTTGATTTTTGTTATATTATATATGTCATTCTTTTTTATCTATAGATATTGTGAGTATTTGATACTGATCAATATTATAGTTTGCGATTTTAATTTTTTTATTTATTTCTTTATTTATTTTTGTTTAGGTTTATGGACACAAGGGGCCCTATAAAGTTTTCCGAGGTAGATATGAGAGTTCGACAGCTGACGTTATGGAACATTCAGTAGATATCGCCCATGTAATACGATGATGTTATTGTCATTCTAAAAGACTTGGATTTATTTGGTGTTTTGCGTCGTATGGTTTGTATGTATTACCAACTATTGTTAGGTTTTGTGAATATTTCTATTCTGAAACGAGGGGTGAAACGAGTTGAAACTTGTTTTGTTATTTTGCATTTAACAAGTATTGAACAGTGTTGAAGTAAATCAACTGATTGAGCATTGATGTATCTCCTAAACAGCCATTCTAATGCTCTTTCTGTTGTTATTTTTATTATTCTCAGAAATCTATCTATTGTACATTTGTGTGTATAACTATTACAGATTGATAAATTCATTATTTATAAAGTAAATATACTATACTGGTGTTGTAGCAGTTTCTTATGGAAAGCCAAAGGGTTCAATATTCTATCTATGTAGTTATGTATTTGTTGTTGTGAAATGCGTTATTGGGTCATTGTAAACATTAAAATGTTAATCTGTAATTTGACATTTGTTGTACATAACTGTTCGTTTACAAAATGAAGATGTAAGATGTTGTCTGTGTAAATGTACAACAAGTGAATGCTTTATTCGTTCATTGTAATTCAAAATGTATATCTCCGTAATTCTTATTTGATCTTCCATAAATTGCAGTTGCGAGTTTTCAGAAACTTGTTATTTGTTGATCCGTGCAATTTTAGTTCTACATTCGTATTTCATCATTCGTGATTTTTTTTTCAACATTTGTATGGTAATGCACCATTATGATGACAGAGGGCGCGCACTATGGCGAATCTTTTGTGAAACAGACAATAGAATCTATAGCAATAGTGTACTTAGCAGGCGCATAAGAAACGCGGAGTGGAGCTATGCTGTGACGTCAGCTATACATAATCTTGAAAGTTGGTAAGTGCTATAATTATATTTTAAAATTATGTGTGAAAATTGTAGGTCTTCTGAATAAAGGGTTATAAAAATTCTCGGTATATGACATATACATACATGTATTACGGTTTACTGATGAAAAATATTCTCAAAATATGAATTAGATTACCTTAAAAAATTGAATTCACCAGGAAATTTATAAATATAAGCGAAAGCAGTTTATTTGGGGAAGGCCATAAAACACCATGCAGAGCCCAGCAGTATTTACCAGTCTCTGTGAGGGATGAACCCCTCTCCAACCTCCATGCCTCCCCTCCTGCCGTATCCAGTGCAATATTTTTGTCGTTTTTAATATCCATAGGTAAGTGCCATATATTTTAAAATTATGTGTGAAAATTGTAGATCTTATAGCTTTTGCAACTTAGGAGTAGAGGTCAGCACAATTGTGGACCTACATGTAAGGCTAAGCTAATGCCCTAACATGTGCTTTCGATCTCTATCTAGACTAGAGTGAATTTTATCAATTCTAAAGTCAAGGCCAAGGGAGTCTAGTAAAATGGGGGTTAATTTGATAAATGATAGGGGCCTAGTACTTTTAAATTGACAATAGGCGGTGAATCGCTCTAAGACTTGTTACTTATATTACGGTGTTTTCTTTTATACTGTACTTGAACAAGCATTCTGGAAGTATTGCTTAGGCAATACTAAGTTCCCTACCGGCAAATGGAAAACTAAGACCCCGAAAACACACACACACACACACACACACACACAACATACTGTCTTTCAGGCTGCCAGCAAGTTAAGTATTTGATCACAGCCTTTGATGATGATGAAAACTAGAACTGTCTCGAACTTGATCTGTAACTCATGGTGGTATACTCACACACCAAAAATTGGATGAATATCTACAAGCGTTTAGAAAAAAGTCTGGAAAACTGCTATTTTAAAGAAATTTTCGAATTCCAAGGGCCGTAATTCCGTAAAAAATCAGTGGACCGAAACAGAACTCGAACTTGATGTGTAACTCATGGTGGTAGACTCGCACACCAAAAATTGGATGAATATCTACAAGCATTTAGAAAAAAAGTCCGGAAAACTGCCATTTTAAAGAAATTTTCTAATTCCTAGGGCTGTAATTCCGTAAAAAATCAGTGGACCGAAACAGAACTCGAACTTGATCTGTAACTCATGGTGGTAGACTCACACACCAAAAATTGGATGAATATCTACAAGCGTTTAGAAAAAAAGTCCGGAAAACGTGAGTGTGACTGATGGACGGACAGAGTGCAAACCTATAGTCCCCTTCAGCGATGCCGGTTGGGGACTAAAAATGTCATCAAACACAGAAAGGGGCGGGAGAGGTGAGGCAAGGGGGAAGGAGGGGGAGAGAGGAAGAAAAATATATAGTGGGGGAGGGTCTTATACTTCTTTTAAAAACGACAAAAATATCGCACTGGATACGGCAGGAGGGGGAGGCATGGAGGTTGGAGAGGGGTTACCCAAATAAACTGCTTAACTTATATTTATAAATTTCCTAGTGAATTCAATTTTTTAAGGTAATCTAATTCATATTTTGAGAATTTTTTTCATCAGTAAACCGTAATACATGTATGTATATGTCATTTACCAAGAATTTTTATAACCCTTTATTCAGAAGATCTACAATTTTCACACATAATTTTAAATATAATCATGGCACTTACCAACTTTCAAGATTATGTATAGCTGACATCACAGCATAGCTCCACTCCGCGTTTCTTATGCACCCTGCTAAGTACACTATCGCTATAGATTCTATTGTCTGTTTCACAAAAGATTTGCCGTAGTGCGCGCCCTCTGTCATCATAATGGTGCATTACCGTACAAATGTTGAAAAACAAATCACGAATGATGAAATACGAATGTCAAACTAACATTGCACGGATCAACAAATAACAAGTTTCTGAAAACTCGCAACTGCAATTTATGGAAGATCAGATAAGAATTACGGAGATATACATTTTGAATTATAATGAACGAATAAAGCGTTCACTTGTTGTACATTTACACAGACAACATCTTACATCTTCATTTTGCAAACGAACAGTTATGTACTACAAATGTCAAGGTACGGATTAACATTTCAATGTTTACAATGACCCAACAACGCATTTCACAACAACAAATACATAACTACATAGATAGAATATTGAACCCTTTGGCTTTCCATAGTTTCTGGACCAGTGATTCAGATTGAAACAGAAACTTATAGGACAGATGACCTAAACCAACAAAATTTTATCAGTCATTTTGTCTGATCTGACAAAAAACAATGGGTCATTTTTTTTTGCACTTTATTTACATTAAAATACACAAAAATAGTTCAGTATTAGTCAGGTATTGAGTAGTTGGTTGCATGGTGTCCGGATTTAGAATTTGGGCATACATAATCTGTCGATGGGTTACTGTACGATCTGTAGATTCATCTGCAAGTACAGTTATGTAGGGGGATTTGGAGATATTTTCACTTGTCTGAGCGTCAGTTGCACATGAAATATCATCTAGAAATTCATGAACTGCATAATCTGATTGATAATTTATACCAGGGCTACTGGATAGGTTATCTAAATCTTTTATACCACAATCTTTCATTAGAGATAACAGAGACCGGAATTTCACCAATGGTAGTCCCTCCTGGGCAATCCAGTATATGCTTTTTAAAGCGATGAGGACAGCTTTGTCTTTTTCACACTGATTTTTTTTCTTCAATTTTTTTCATGTTATTTTGTAGCGAGGGAATGATTAGGGCAGCTTGGTTATCATTCTCCTTGAGGTGTTCAATTAGAGAACTTGTCCTGAAATTGCTATTTCCCTTTGTAAAGGAGTTACTTCTTGACGCGTTTATACATACATCGCAAGTCATTTCATTTTTATCTTTTTCATTTCTCAACCAGAGATAAATTGACGGCCAAGAATCTTGAAATTTCCGAATATGAACGGGGCCGGGGGCGCTATTTGAATTTGATTTTGACTTGGAGTCTTCAGCGGCAGTCTGTTGCTGAGATTCAGACTCATTACCTTCATTACATAAATCAAAATTTGCCAAAGTTTTTTAGTCCGAAAGTAGCCTTGTTTTTTTCTTTGACGGTATTTTTATCTATGTCAATTTGACGCTTTAAATCGGCTGTGAATACGGGGCTATTAGCCAAACGCTTTAATGATTCAGACATGTTTACATGAAAAGTGAAAGTACAGGGATCGTCTCAAAATTATTCACAAAATACGGAATCGATTAAAAACTGAATAATAAATTATATTTATATTTCCGAGTTTTGTATTGACCGCTATACGGGAAAAATGATCGGTCATTCTGTCCTGGAGTTTAAGTAATAGGTCATTTTGACCAAGACAGCAAATTTTTATTGGTCATTTCCGATTTTTATCGGTCAATGACCAACGCCAGTCTTAATCACTGTGGACTAACGCAGTTTCTGTTCGTCTCGTTATTTGAGATAATATAACAACTGTTTTTGCCTGTTGTTCACCATATCACCAAAATTGTTCACACTCATAACCATATGCAAAAGTTTAGCTCGATTTTGAAGAAATAAAATTTATAAATATAATTTCCACCTTACTTTCTGTTTCTGTATTATGGTGTTGTTATATTTCGCACTGGTGATGTCAGCCCACCGGAAGGCAATCCATTTTATAGCAAGTCTTTGTAACATTTATGAAAATTCTTGTGTCGAGACTGTTGATTTACTATTTACCCTTTATTATTGTATGTCTAATTAACAATGAGACTAACATTCTTTATTGAGCCCTAATATTGCAATGTACATAAATCGTCACGACCAGAAATGGCTACAGTAAACAAAGAAAAGTGGTATCATAACCTTGTGTGAGACAGGGGCTTGTTTGGACAAAAAGACACCAAAATGTTGATATTTTTTAGATGTTTTTAATTATCTTAATAGTCAGTCATAACTTTTGCCAAATATCAAATATTTTCTTAGCATTACAAAAAGGGTTATCAACCTAAAACATTCAGAAACTGCTACAGCACCAGTAGTTCCAGTAATTAAAAGAAAGTCTTCAGTAAATGATAGAGGTAATTAAATGTGTCTTTCAATTTTTTTACCTTGTCATTTTAGTGATTAGCAACATTCCGTTTTTGCTATGGACTCCAAATTAAATAAATTATCATGATAAGGATACTTGAAATGAAATCATCATTTTTTGTAATAAAATTTCATCATTTTTATCATGTTTTATTTTTTTTGAATTGTAAATTATATTTGTACTATACATAAAAAGAACTTCAGTTACTGCAAAATCCTTACTTTTATTTCTATGAAACACAAAATTATAAGAAATTTAAAGTCAGAACTACATGTATGCTATTAGTTCAACTTGTCAAATCTAAAATCTAGCAGAGATTAGGATGTTGAGTTTTATGCATTTATTTTTGTCTTTTGAGCATGGAAGGGGATTCTCTTATGTTCCTGAATCATACATTATGAGATAATGAACACCTGCTGTAATCACCTACATGTACATGTATACATATACAGTGTATATCATTCCTTGGGTGCATCAAGTGTAATTTCATACATGTCTACCAAATCTTCCTCTATAACTGATACAGTTCCAAGAATACTGATGTCATAGATCAGTTATGTCAAAATATGAATGAGTGTTACCATTTATTTAACCAAAGTTGTCAGTAGTTTACTCAAATTACATTCAAAGGCTGATGTTGGATCCCTTGCAGAGTGTGTACCCTTTTTTCACATATTGCTGGCACCTAAAGATGGGCATATATCAGCTAAATATACATAGAAAATATTTACTTAAAGTGTACTCAGGTCCTTCATATCAGATGATAAAATTCCATTTGCTTTGATCATGTTCCCATTATTGTGGCATTCTAGTTAATGTTTTCAGTGAAACAATATTACAGATAATGCACCAACTGGTTACAGAATATAATACACCAACTGGATTATCATATCAAATGGATTATCATATCAACTGGATTATCATATCAAGTTTAAATTCACTTGGTGACGAGTTGGTCCATATGGTTTAAATTAATTGATTAATTATTGTTTTACATCACTCTATGATTATTTCATGTAAAACTGTATGGTGACAGCATCTGCCTATTAATACATTATATAGAAATTTATACCTTTGCAACAAATCCACATAATGCAATGAGGGATTTTTTATGTGCCATTCTCAAAGTCGACGTGACATCACTGTCTCTATTGGTTTACATAGATACCCAACGAGTCTGGCCATGACACTTCGGGTAAAATCCTGGGTTTACATTAGCGTTAATACAACTGTAAGTTCTTCTGTATCAATTCTAAAGGGATAATGTAACATGCAGTCGGAAATGTGTAAAACATGTATTCAAAATTTACTTGTTTACACAATGAAATATTTTAATTATTCCTTTTCACCAAAATTCCTTCCAGAATATGCATTGCTCTCTATGGTAAAGTCAAATGCTTTACCCCAAATGTTACGAATGCTCATTATCAAATACCCAGATGTCCGACTTCAAGATTGCCTTGGTTTTTACTATCTCATCCAAAAGACAGGACACCAGTGTGCCTGGAATGTGGTCTTTTTGTGTCACTTCATCCACTGAGTCACATCTGCTTCTGTGTGGTTTAACACTTGACAACATTCATCATTTCTGGAAGTGAATTGCAATGTTTCAGTGCAGTTTACTAGTTAAAACATCAATGGCGTTAAGTTTGTTTTATTTTTTACTCAGGATCTCTCATTGTTATGTGACAACTGTAAACATGTACTACTTTTACTCTGTCATCACTTAACCTTCACAGACTGAAGGATAAAAACAAATATTAATTGATCCAGAAAATTGAGCCAGTGTCAATCAGTCCATCATGCTATGGTGCTTTAATTGCATATGGGGATGTTATGGAAATAGTTATTTTGTACATGTACACTTATATGTATGAAAATGTTCCATCATAACTGCAGATGACTTTTATTTATTTTTTTTTTCAGAAGATCAAAGATGGCTTTTCAGAATAATCAGTTAGCATTTCAATCTGGAATTCTGGCCAATCCTCATAATCTTGCTTTCCGTAATCACAGACCAAGTCCCATTATTATAGATAAAGGACAGGGAAGTCTTCCTGCAAATTACCATAGCAACAAAACTGTAATTCAGCATAGCCAGGCAGATCATCATTTAAATGCAGAGAATGTGTCAGGTTAGTTGATGAAATGAGCAGTACATGTATTAAGATTTAATTATTGAATACAGGATATATTGAATCAGAGAAGATTTTTATCACTTCACACTTGTACTTGCTATACATGTCATTCTCTAAATAACCCTTCAATAAGCAAATCTTAAGTGAGGTATAGATAGCATAGCTCCTTCCTGATAGGTTTGAAATCCATGACAACTGATAGGATGTCCTGTCTCAGAGGCAGATGCAAGATTTCTGAAAAGGTGGGGCTAACTTGTTAAAGTCAAGTATTAGCCAAATTACTCAGCCATTTTGGGTGTCAAATCAAGAGTTTTACTCATAATATTGGAGTGTTTTCAACCTTATTATCTACTGTATTTACTCAAATACAATGCACACTTTTTTCGCCAATTTTCGCCTCATTTTCTCACTGTGTATCATACATAGGGTTAGAAATCTGGAACTTTTTTTTCCATGCTTTTAAGCTGCAGTGGCAGATTTAGAGGGGTGTGTGTGTCTGTTAAAGTATCTAAAGCCATCAATCAAACCTACAAGGTGTGAGATATATGTATTGTCTGTATACTGTCTGCTTCCCGTAGTAAATGCCCAACTTAGGCGATAACAGGGGTAATGTCTACAGGGTGCCATTCGATGAACACGATAGAATACTTGCGCTGTGTTATTTAGCAATGGCTGATTAGCAGATTGTACAGGTGATATAATGATTTATCCTTAGATAGTTATGCAACAGGTGAAACTACTTGACCGTAACAGAATGAGCATCGACAGTTTGGATAACACTCATTCATTCATTCTCTATATATTTTGTCTTCACAAATATTTGCGATCTACGCGTAAAGTTCACGCAGTATAGTAGACACGCATGTTCATTCTGACGAGAGAGAAAAAATTGAAGCAATCGTTTGGGACGAGGGTACTAGTTAAGACATTTGAAGTCTATGCGAGTTTGATTGTAAATGAAATGAAAGAGACAAAAGCGTTGATATCACACTATAAATAAAGGCTGGTTGTTCTGTGCTGCTTTTGATAATAATACACGTTACGTGATTACACTGTAAAAGTTATATGGCAAAACAAATTCAGCTCGCGGTCTTGCTGTTTCAACACGAAATTGACATCTTGTTTTGGATTTTTCCCCTGCGTATTATACAGGGAGTTAGAAGTTTTTTCATGATTTTCGAGGTCATTTTTTAGGTGCATATTATACTCAGGTGCGTATTATATTCGAGTAAATACAGTATATATGCCTTTTGAATTTGTGGCCGAAAAGGGAGGGGGGGCCCAGGCCCCATGCCACCTCCCTCCTCTTCAGTATAAATTGAGTTTGTATATTACAGTTGTCATTGACTTGAGAAAAAGATTCCTCTGTCCTGTGGATGGGTCTTTTTCATAGGTCAGAATTCTCTATAATGTATCATGCAGATACAGTCTTATTACTGAAATAATTTTGAGGTGTTGTAAAATAGCCAACAAATAATCTCTTGCATGAATCATAATCTTCCTTATTAATGTACTTAGGTATGCAGTTTAATTCTTTGTCTGAAGATCGTTTGTCTCTGGCTGTGAGACTTGCACAGAGAGACTTAAAAAAGAAGCGAGAGGTGGTCAAGTCTCGACAGAGAAGTCTGTCTCCGTCTCCCAAGACCACCAGGTCCAGACATATCCCTGGCAAAGAGTATTGGGACAAAATGCAGAGACGATCTCGAGATCCAAAACGTGAGAAACGTGTATTAATGGTCAAAGAACACGACAGAAATAGGCAGACCAAAACAGAGAGAACTCAGACTCCACCTAGAGGCTCAAGATTCTGTGGAGGCAGAGTACCAGATCCTTCTTTCCCAGGTAAATCATCATTCATTGTCATTTTTTGCAATCTCTGTCTTATTTTATATACATATAAACTATTCTCTTTAATGTAAGTGAAACCAAAAGTATAAAAATTGTTTGTTATGTTTGGTACAAAGCCTTACTGAAATCTTATTGTAATCTTTCACCCCTTTCAACCGAATCAATTCTGAGCTTTGTTGAGGTGGAATCATCATAAAGGTGATATAACCACAAAGTTGAAATTTGGGGAGGGGAGTGACCATATAGGTGGACTGCCCTTGAAGATGGTATGATCTTATAAGTAGAATAACCATACAGATGAAATAACTACAATGTATATCTGTAGAATAACCCAGGTGTTAGGCTTTATAGAAAATGGATCATGTCCTTTACCATTCTGTTGGAGTTAATATAAGGCATTAGCTTGAAAATATATTTCAGTACAGTGTAAGAAATCCTCAATGCCTAGTCTTCAAAAACATTACAGTACCATATAATAAAATTTCAAACTTCTGTTCCTACATACTGAAGAATTCTTTTTCCTCCCGTATTCACAGAGTTATCCTTACAAGCATACTGAAATGAGCAGCCTGTCAACCACAGTGGAGTGGATAACAAGCTACACAATCTATTTCACGCATAATTTTGCCATGACATCATAAGTAAACACAACATTTGTCGACATCAGGCGAACCAAGTTTCGTTCATTTTTCAACACAAAGGAATAATGACAATTTTAAGGGACAAATTAATCAAGGGGAGGAAAACAATCAACCCCTAATATCAGATGATGAATGAGAAATCCACAAACCCTTGTGTCAAGTTAACTAGTCCATACCTCAACAAGCCTTGGCATGAACAAAGTGAGCTTGACACACTTATCAGCAGGGTCACACACCTTTTTGGAACAGGGGCCGGAGCCAGCCAAATTGGGAAAAAATTTGTCATTTTGTACCAAATTGGGAATTTTTTTTGTAAACATTGTTGATATTTTGATGTAATATAACAAATAATTCTTGTAATGGCTTTTTAGCTCACCTGAGCCAAAGGCTCAAGTGAGCTATAGTCATAGTGCGCCGTCCGTCGTCCGTCGTCGTCGTCCGTCGTTAACTTTTTCACATTTTCGACTTCTTCTCTGGAACTACATTGCAGATTTGGATCAAACTTTGTGTAAATGATGTACTCAAGGTCCCCTACTAAAATTGTGTTCGGGAACCAGATTCCCTCAGGGGTGGATCCAGGGCTGGACCAGAAGTGCCCAGAAGGGTACCCCTCTTCAAACATCTTCTTCTCCAGAACCAGTACATAAATGAGGAAACTAATTGCATTTCAACAATCTATAAAGATGGGTTATTAAAAATTGTGTTCGGGGTTAAGATCCGTCAAATAGAAATTTACGTTTTTTTGACGTGTTTCTGGACTTAGTCATTTCAATAAAGAAAAGTGTCATGTTTTTCAGTTAATTGATATTGATGATTTCTTAATGACTATTTTTATCATAATTGTGGTAAGGAATATTATTGTGAAAGAATTTTGTCATTATCTCAATTTTTGGATTTTTTATGAATTTTTTAAGACTTCCAAAAAAAGGGGGGGGGTTTGGCCATTTTTCACATTTTCAACTTTTTCTACGAAACCACATGAAATATTTTAATGAAACATGGAATACATGAAGTACTAAAAGTCCTCTATCAATCTGGTAAATTTCATCCAAATTGGTAAACAGATAATGCCACCATGTCTAAAAAGTAGGTCTCACAATGGTACATATAAAACTTGGTAATTGAAATATGGAGATTAGCGGATCAAATCCAGCTGTGGTCAAAAAATTTTTTTTCTTTTTTTACACATCTAAATAAGTTTTTAGATGTTTCTTAACACTCAACATATGAAATTAGGAATTTTACGTTTAAGGCTTCCAAAAAAAAAAGGGGGGGGGCCATTTTTCATATTTTCAACTTTTTCTACAAAACTGTTTGGAACTACACATTGCAGATTTGGATCAAACTTTGTGTAAATGATGTACTCAAGGTCCCCTACTAAAATTGTGTTTGGGATCCATATTCCCTCAGGGGTGGATCCAGGGCGGGACCAGAAGTGCCCAAAAGGGTACCCCTCTTCAAACATCTTCTTCTCCAGAACCAGTACATAAATGAGGAAACTAATTGCATTTCAACAATCTATAAAGATGGGTTTTTAAAAATTGTGTTCGGGGTTAAGATCCGTCAAATAGAAATTTACGTTTTTTTGACGTGTTTCTGGACTTAGTCATTTCAATGAAGAAAAGTGTCATGTTTTTCAGTTAATTGATATTGATGATTTCTTAATGACTATTTTTATCATAATTGTGGTAAGGAATATTATTGTGAAAGAATTTTGTCATTATCTCAATTTTTGGATTTTTTATGAATTTTTTAAGACTTCCAAAAAAAAGGGGGGTGGGGTGTTGGCCATTATTCACATTTTCAACTTTTTCTACAAAACCACATGAAAGATTTTAATGAAACATGGAATACATGAAGTACTAAAAGTCCTCTATCAATGTGGTAAATTTCATCCAAATTGGTTAACAGATAATGCCACCATGTCTAAAAAGTAGGTTTCACAATGGTACATATACCACTTGGTAATTGAAATATGGAGAGTAGCGGTTCAAATCCAGCTGTGGTCAAAAAAATTTTTTTTTTTTTTTTTTACACATCTAAATAAGTTTTTAGATGTTTCTCAACACTCAACATATGAAATTAGGAATTTTATGTTTAAGACTTCCAAAAAAAAAAGGGGGGGGGGGGGTTGGCCATTTTTCACATTTTCAACTTTTTCTACAAAACTGTTCGAAGGATTTTAATAAATCTTGGTAGAAATAAGTCACTTATGATCCTCTTCAAATTCTGATGTTTTCGTCCAGACCTCTTTACAGGTGGCATCACCATAGTCAAAAGTAGGTCACAAAAGAGTTCCCTCCTTTAACAATATTCTTTTTCATACGGGCTGTATACAGAGACAAACAGAATGCATAGAAATGATCTAGAGGGATGAGTGAAGACGTATTGTCATTTTGGTTCCCTTCGAAAATCAAATTTTAGAATTTTTTTTCGACATTTCTTTGGACTTGGTGATTCAATGCAGAAAAAAAAGTGTCATATTTCCTAGTTAATTGATAATGATGATTTCTTATGGACTATTGTGATCATAATTATGGTAAGGATTGTTATTTTGAAAGAATTTTGTCAATATCTCAATTTTTGGATTTTCTATGAATTTTTTAAGACTTCCAAATGAGGGTGTATAGGAACAATTCAATCACATTTTTCACTTCTGCTGTTATACCACATGAAAGATTTTAATGAAACAAGGAATACATGAAGTACTAAAGGTCCTCTATCAATTTGGTAAATTTCATCCAAATTGGTCAACAGATAATGCCACCATGTCTAAAAAGCAGTTCTCACAATGGTACATATACCACTTGGTAATTGAAATATGGAGAAATTTTTTTTTTCATTTCTTTACACATCTAAATAAGTTTTTAGATGTTTTTCAACACTCAACATATGAAATTAGGCAATTTTAAGTTAGATCTGGACAATATTTGAAACAATTGTTGTTCATGACCCAGACTTGAAATCAGTCAACAAAAGGCCCCACCTAAAGAAAATGACTAACTTGTTGCTCTGAATGACTTCTTGCAGAGACAAAGGAAATGCTTAATATCAAAATCACCTGAATGGATGTGCAAAAAAGTGGTTTTTTTTTTTTATTCTAGCCTGAAATAAAATTTGACATATTTTCAACATCTGTGTTGACTTAGTCACATTAATGCAAAAATAAATGAATTCTTCCTTCATGCATGACTGATCATCTAGGTACTCAGGTGAGCGATATAGGCCCACTTGGGCCTCTTGTTATTGTTTTTATTACACATATACATGTATGGTATTAAATCTTGTCTTGTCTTAAGGAAGATTCTTCTGAACAAACTATCAGAATCATCCCATCCCAGTTAGATTGTGAAACTGTTGAACAAAAATATAAAGTATAATGTGTATTCAATATGAAAATTCCCGATCACATCTGTCACGAATTATACAGAACAAGAATCAGAATCAGAGACGTCTGAAAGTTGAAATGACTACGTACGAATGAGTAGATTTAGGTTCAGTAAAAAATTTGCAATAATTGGCATTACAAACCCCACCCAGTAAGACACCCAATAACATTGAATGTAAACAACATCAATCGTTCTCGTTCATAAACTAAGGCATATATCACAATTCATAGACAGGTAAGCCAGTGATTTTATTTAAAAAAAAACAAAAACAAAAACAATACTTTGCATTGTTATCAGATTGGGGATTTTCAGTGCTGAAATTGAGAAAAATGGCTACTACATGTATTTGCCTTTGGGAATGGGGCCGAATTTTGCCCACTAAAACGCCTTATTGATGGCACTGTTATGTGAATTTTCCAATCATCGCTGGGCATTAGAGGTAGATTCTATCGATCAAAGTCTTCAATGTGTTACATGTATATATCCTTGATCTTATAATTCCGTTTGACCTTTCAGTGTCATCTAATTCACCTCCAAGCCGAGACACTGAACTCAAGATGTATCCCATAAAGAAGTCTGCTCCATCTGACCAGCCAGATAAAGAGATTGAGCGACTACAAAGAGAAATGGAGTCATATCTGCAACAAATTCAAGTCATTGAACAAAGGGTGATAACTGGTAAGTAAAGTCATCTTGCGCATTTCAATTTTGGACAAAGACTTATATCCCATGTCATCATACACAGATCATTTATGTTTGACTATAACTGTAGTTTAAATCAAGTATGAGGATAGATTTAAAGTGATATACATGTAATGTATTATGTAGTTTTCAGCCTTTTTGCTAATCAGATGAAATTTATTACAGTGTTATACATTCGTAACATATGTACATTACAGATGAATATTATTCTCTTAATCTGAAGTTTGATATTCCTTTTATGCTTGAAAAATTGTTACTCAGTACTGGCATAAAATACTATGAGACATAATAAAGTCCTTATTATGTTGTATATAGATTTTATATAAATATTGATCAAATATTTCAGAACAAACAACTGACTTCCTTCAGCCAGTGAAATCTCGAAAGAAAGGTTATCTACCAGAAGAAGAGAAAGAGGAGAGGAAACAGATACGTTCAGAGGAACAGCAAACAAGAGCAGCTAGGCAGCTGTATGTGTTAAAACAACAAGTCAGAGAAATACAGAATCAACTGATTCGAACAGCTCCTCATAAAATGAAGCATACCAAGAAGGTAAGTCATCTAGCATGTTATCATCATGAAAAATAGAATGCATTTATATCTTGTGAACTTGTAATATATTTGACATACATTTAATAGGATCGTATGTTAAATGAATTTTTCAATATAATGTAATATTATACATTTTGCGTTCCAAATACTGATAATTTGAATACAATCTGTTTGACATATTTTCTGTGAAAATGATGGAGTGGAGGGTGAAGGGAACTTATAAAAGAAATGATGAAATACTTTGAATCATTCTCTTATCCAGAACATTAACTTTAAAAGTACTAATGACCAAAATTTGCAGGATATGGCTAGAATCAGTACAAACCCTATCAGCATACAGCCTTGATATGTAACACTAATGTAGAATTCTATACTGCACTAATTTTATGTTTTATATTTTCTCTCTGAATGTTCCATTCATTTAAAAACACTGCTATATTCTGTTCCTACTTTTACTCCTTGTTTATTATTTGTAGAGTGAGATAGTGGCTAAGCTAGCAGCAGCTCACAGGGGAGCTGTCAGAGCTATACAAGCCTTTGTAAACAACTTACCCCACTCTGATCTACGACAAGGCTTACCAACTACATACCAGGAGTTATCTCTCTTGGTTCGCCAGATGTCACTACTCAGTACTCAGCTTAGTACAGATGGTCAGTCATCAGCACATGAAGACTTGGTCAAGATGCTTGATAAAGTGGATGTAAGTTCTTAGTAACTATTCTTATCCCTAGAGATTCTTGCATCATGGTGAAAGGAGATGGGTAGATATGGATTTCCAATAGAAAAATTCACTGAGAAATGTTCAGAGTAATTGTAATTGAGTCTTTTTGTGAAACAGAGTTACTTCCCATTTGGGACGGTATCTGATGTAAAACAATTATGACATCATCAAATTCATATTGAAACATCATTTGTGGACTATTATTTCATTTCCCTGAGTTTTGGATCTGTTTCCAAAAAATTTGATGATATCACAAGTATTTTACGTCAGTAATAAATAGTGTGGTATAACATTGTATATTATCCATTTGTCTTGAGGGGAAAAAAAGTACCATAAAAATTTATATTTCACTATACATTTGTTTAAAGTGTACATGTAAATTATATAAAATGCATGTATTTTGTAACATTGATAGTGCTTTCATTATTACGTATTATTAATAGGCAAAGTGATAGTTATGGATTACTTTGTTGGTCTGTTTGTTACACATCAGTTTTAATGAGGCAGCACATATTCTTTTGAACACTATGCTGAACATGTGCTGTCATGGCTGCTATAATATCAGTGGGTAAAGAGGTCTCTTTCCATTTCCATTTTGTTATTTTTGTAACAGTGAGGTTTTTTTACATACCGTTATTTGTCAGGTGTTTCTAGATGTGACATTTAAATTCATCTTTCCATTTATTTTTGCATTAGGATCTCAATAAGGCATGGTGTGTTGAGGTACAAGAAAGTTCATTTGATGTCTTGCGAGCAGAAGCTGAAGGTCAAGGTCGCAGACGGAAATCTCCCATCGCCAAGCAGCCATTTGCTGGAGTGAAACCTGTTAAACAGAAGCGACCAGCATTCATTAGTTACAGAGGCAAGGAAAATAAACCTTTGAGAGGTGTGAATAACTAGAGTGACAAATTATATAAAACTGAAAAATCAATATTTTAAGAAATCAAAATAGCTGTCATGAAAATTTGTATATCTTGTGCAAAATTACAATACTAAAATACTTAATGTATAAGAACTATTTATAGTGAGTGAAGGTTTGTTGATTAACATTTCATTATGTCTTTGGTTTATGTCTTTCTAGGAGTACTGAAGAAGCAAACCCATACCATGAGATCCAGAACAAAACCCCAGGGTAAATATTGTCTACTTGATATAATGGTTTAGATTTTGATGTAGTGTAACATCTACATTTAGGTCAAACAAAAAAATACACATGTTTCCTGTAACACGCTGAAAAAATTAGAGTCAATCGAGTCATAGGAAACATGCAGTTTTTTCCTTTTGACCTTATACATAGATTTAACAAACTGTTCATGATTATTGCTTGAGAAAACAGAAACAGATCAATGATCCTGTATAGAATTTCATTTTAGGTTCTATATTTAGTCAAAAAAATATTACAAATTGGACTGTTTCCAGTTTCTAAAATCTGCTAACTGCCATGTAAAATGTTCTGGATTCGGTTTAATATTGTCTGATTTCTTAACAAAGTTAAATGTCACAACATTTATATGTTTCACCCTTAAAACACATCTATACCACTTTACTAGAAGGTCAAAATGCATGAATTACCCCATTCAGTTATACCTGTGCATCCTAATGTACCACAAATGTTGATTTCTGGGATTTATTTTGCATCAAACATATCAAATCAATTGCCTTTTTATACTTTTTACTGCTGCACCTAAAAATCTTGATTGTTATCATGCATAGGTCAAAACGTTAAATTTGAATCTTTTAGGAAGGGACCTAACTCCTGATCGGAAGGAGACATTACGAGCAGGAATTGCCGCCTTACTAGAGACCAGCGATCTCAAGACATCAGGTGCAGGAGGACAAGGCGGTGTGGCATGGAATGTCTCATTGTCCCAGAGTCATCCTCCAACTAGTAAAAAAAGCCTTATCATTCCTGGCAAATTACAGGTAAATAAAGAGGACAAGGCAGTATGGCATGGGATGTTTCATTGTCCCAGAGTCATCCTCCAACTAGTAAAAAAAGCCTCAGCATTCCTGGCAAATTACAGGTAAATAAAGAGGACAAGGCAGTATGGCATGGGATGTTTCATTGTCCCAGAGTCATCCTCCAACTAGTAAAAAAAGCCTCAGCATTCCTGGCAAATTACAGGTAAATAAAGAGGACAAGGCAGTATGGCATGGGATGTTTCATTGTCCCAGAATCATCCTCCAACTAGTAAAAAAAGCCTTATCATTCCTGGCAAATTACAGGTAAATAAAGAGGACAAGGCAGTATGGCATGGGATGTCTCGTTGTCCCAGAGTCATCCTCCAAATAGTAAAAAAAGCCTTATCATTCCTGGCACATTACAGGTAAATAAAGGAGGACAAGGCAGTATGGCATGGGATGTCTCGTTGTCCCAGAGTCATCCTCCAAATAGTAAAAAAAGCCTTATCATTCCTGGCACATTACAGGTAAATAAAGGAGGACAAGGCAGTATGGCATGGGATGTTTCATTGTCCCAGAGTCATCCTCCAACTATTAAAAAAAGCCTTATCATTCCTGGCACATTACAGATAAATAAAGAGGACAAGGCAGTATGGCATGGAATGTTTCATTGTCCCAGAGTCATCCTCCAATTAGTAAAAGAAACCTTATCATTCCTGGCAAATTACAGGTAAATAAAGGAGGACAAGGCAGTGTGGCATGGGATGTTTCATTGTTCTAGAGTTATCCTCCAAGTAGTAAAAAATGCCTTATCATTCCTGGCAAATTACAGGTAAATAAAGGTGGACAAGGCGGTGTGGCATGGGATGTTTCATTGTCCCAGAGTCATCCTCCAACTAGTAAAAAATGCCTTATCATTCCTGGCAAATTACAGGTAAATAAAGGAGGACAGTCCGTGTCATCTGAATACCTTGCTACATGGTTGGTAGTTGTATAACATATAAATCAAAAGAGTAATATAGAATTTAATTTATATAACAAAAAGGTATTAAGATCAGGAATACCTCAATCATTGTGATAGTTAGTTCATTGTCTAGTCTTACTGGTGATCCCCTGCGAATAAAAGCAACTATACAGTAGTGCCCTCTCTTCTGGGTGAGACCGTAAAAACCAAGATCTCCTGACATGGTAAGCATTGTTTGATAAAGGACCCCTCACTGCTTCAGGTGGATCCATTGCATATGTAAGAACAAATTCTGTCCATTGTATCAGTCATTTGCTGCCACCATTTACGTGAAATAAATCTTGGGAGTAGTGTAAAATAAATATCAAACAATACAAAAAGTATTGAAATCAGTCCAGTCATGACATCACCATCCACCAGAATCGGAATACAACGAAGATTTATAACCTCAAAGCATAGGGAAATGTTCTATTTTGAGGCATACCTATAGCAGATTACTTCTTATGAATTTATTAGAATAAACAGTAAATGACATTTTTAAAAGCACTATTACAGAAGGCATTTTATGATATTTTAGTCGCAAAGAGAAAGGATACAGAGAGGTCATCGCCAAACAGCCTCAGAACATCATTTTGCAGATCCCACCATAGCATCTACTATAAAATCTGTGCCTCAGCAACATCATGGTACAGCTTTAGAACGATCCTTCTCAGCTCCGCCATCTCCTAGGTAAAAATGTTTACTCTATGCAAGGCAGAGGACTTTGAGTAAATACAGTGTTGCCACTTTATTTAATATCACATTATTGAAGATTTTGTTTAAGATTCTGAAATCAAAAACCATTGTTTACTAAAATGAGGGCAACCTATAGCTTATAGATAAATGGTTTCACACCTGTCCAGGTGAAAGATGTTGACCAGATCACAGGTTAATTGTCTAATAGGCCGTTGTGGTAGGGATGAAAGGTTTAATTGCCGATTGCCGAAGCTAGGTCATATGCAAGATCATTGGAGACATCGACAAGACCACACTGTCAGCCAACAACATTGAAGGCAGATTGACCCTACTAGATGCTGTCCATCTACTCAGCAAGGCCTGGTACATCATCAAGTCCACAACCAAAGCCAACTGCTTCCGCAAGGCTGGCTTTGCCTTGTTAGACAATGACACAACTGAACCAGCCGATGCCCAGCCATCAGAGGGTGTTGATAGCTAGACGTTTTGTGCCTTCATCACACACAAAGACAACTTGTAGTGCACAGCTGCCCAGACTGGCCAGAAAATATGCCCCAGTTTTTGTGAAGATGAAGCCCAACATGCAATGATGCAGAGAATGCCAGTGACCACAAGGGGGCTGACTAATCGGCACAAGTGACGTACGGCAAACATAAAAATGCAATGCCACAATTCAACGATTCATTGGGGGAATCCAAAGCGACGACTTCAGCATGTTCTGTCAGAGGGAATATTGAAATTTCACTCACTAGAACATGCCTTTTAATTCGCCTTTGTTAGAATTAATTGTTGAATATGAATTATGTCTTTGTCCTCCCTAGTTACACGACTGAGACACAATTATTTCAGTAGACAGCATTTTTATCTTAACGGTCAGTTGAGCAGGTGTAATGTACCGTATATACTCGCATATAAGTCGGTTTTTTTGGGAGTAAAAAATCGTGGTCGAAAAGCACTACCGACTTATATGCGAGATACTGACGGAGAGAAAAAAATCCGACCTCGGACTGAAGCCAAACTTTCACGTTTATTATCAGATAATGAAGACATTAGACAGGATAGATAACATAGGTGAAATTCCCGGTCCATACTACTTTCAAATACGATTCTATGACAATAAAATGTATATTTTGTGACCAACAGATTCTGTACTAAAAAGTCGTAATATATCGCTTATTTGTTGTTGAAATATCCATTACAAAAGGTAAAACAAATCCGCTACAGTGCGTCTACAGGTTTAGTGAGCCGTGACGTGATGGCCATTGATTAAATAACGGTCCGACACTAGAAGTATGTTAATGATACCGGTAGGTTTGTCGGTGTGGTACAAGAGTCTTTGTCGGGTATCATTCACTGATTTATAGTAGGGTTTCACTGCATTAATGAATTAATTACCTAATAGTTAAATAAACAAGCAATGAAGTCACGATCGTTTTCACGGCCTCAAAAAATATACAGCCGTTTTCACGGCTACCAATTTATTCGAAAAGTAGTCATTTAAGCTATGAAGTAACACCAGGTAGATCGTTTTATCTTAAATAAATACATCTTTTATATGTCACGTTTTAAATGCCCCTCTATTGAATGTGTCAATTAAATTCCCGTAGTGTGATTACGCACTATCATCAGAGCGGAAAAATTCTCCAAAACCTTTGTATACATTTCTATGAATGAATGTCGGTTAACATATACAGGCTCTGTTCACTCAAAAATTCCAACCGACTTATATGCGGGTCAACGGCAAATCCCAGAATTTGAGCTCCAAAACGTAACCCCACCCCCCGACTTATACGCGGATTGACTTATATGCGAGTATATACGGTAGCTATTTAATAACATTAGATCACTGCACTCAAGATACAGTTACAAAATTAGTGATCATATGGTTTGTTGACTTTAATGTAGCTCAAACAGGAAAGGGATTTAAGAGAGGTAACTCTAGCATCTCTATATGTATATGTAGATACATGTACACTGATTCCAGTACAGATAGGACAAATGTTATACACATCTTCTGGTCTTTGAAACTGCATTCGTTCATCATGCCGTGTAATTGAATATTTGTTTATTTGAATAATAAGGTCCTGAAAAATAGTCTATTCAATTAAGCAGCTTGCACTGTATATTTATTTGTATATATATGTAAAAGCTATTATTATCCTTCATCCTCTCAATATGAATAGCTGTTTTCTCTTTGTCTCCTTAGCCAACAAAGAGATAAGGATAACTTTATTTGTCTGTCATACCTCTGTTTAACTGTCTTAAGTTTGTAGATGAGACTAGACTAGTACTTTGGAATGCTGATATCTAGTTAGATATTAAGTAATGGAACATGATCTGTTATATTTCAGTCGAGGACCGAGTAAAGACGGAGTACCTATCCAGGGTATCGCTATGAAATCTGCTAGTGTCACACGTCGAACTAGATCACAAAGTCCAGAGGTATCAAGAAGGCAGATGATGACACGGAATAGCAGCATAGATCAGTACGTGTTCTCTTATAATATGATGTATTGATATCATACTCTTACAATTCACTTTGATAAATGACATAAATCTGTATATAGTATAAATCTATAAAACATTCCTTTTTTGCATTTCTTTTTTGTAGGGAGCTCTCGAACTTGTCTATTCAACACCAGTTTCAGGTAAGGACATTTTCTTTTCATTGACTCTTTAGAAACATTAAGAACGTTCCAGGTATTGTTATTAAATGAGAAATCGATGTATTTGTAGAGATATGCTTGTCATGAATTTGTGTTATATCATGATGTACATCATATCATGATGTATATCATATCCTGATGTATATCATATCATGATTTTAGATTAAGTACAATATACAAGGAGCCTGACATGACCGAGTGCAGTGCAAAGAAGTTATTATTGGCTGAAGTCTCACATATAAATGGTTACGTCAGGTGTGAGTCTGACAACCAAGACATAGAGCTTGGCAGAGTGTCATGATAGGTTATGTCACGTGTGAGTCTGGCAGCCAAGCATAGAGCTTGACAGAGTGTCATGATAGGTTATGTCAGGTGTGAGTCTGGCAGCCAAGACATAGAGCTTGACAGAGTGTCATGATAGGTTATGTCACGTGTGAGTCTGGCAGCCAAGACATAGAGCTTGACAGAGTGTCATGATAGGTTATGTCAGGTGTGAGTCTGACATCGAAGACATAAAGCTTGACAGAGTGTCATGATAGGTTACGTCACGTGTGAGTCTGGCAGCCAAGACAGAGAGCTTGACAGAGTGTCATGATAGGTTACGTCACGTGTGAGTCTGACAGCCAAGACATAGAGCTTGACAGAGTGTCATGATAGGTTATGTCAGGTGTGAGTATGACAGCCAAGACATAGAGCTTGACAGAGTGTCATGATAGGTTATGTCAGGTGTGAGTATGACAGCCAAGACATAGAGCTTGACAGAGTGTCATGATAGGTTACATCAGGTGTGAGTCTAACAGGCAAGACATAAAGCTTGACAGAGTGTCATGATAGGTTACATCAGGTGTGAGTCTGACAGGCAAGACATAAAGCTTGACAGAGTGTCATGATAGGTTACATCAGGTGTGAGTCTGACAGGCAAGACATAAAGCTTGACAGAGTGTCATGATAGGTTATGTCAGGTGTGAGTCTGAGTGAATTATAAGATACTGTATTTGAATTTCTTTAAGTTCAATACATATATTAGTGGAGTGAGCTCTGTGTACTTATTTATAACTGCACAAATTCCAATGTAATATTATGTAATCAGTTATATAAAGAAAGGACTGGCACAAATTCCAATGTAATATTATGTAGTCAATTATATAAAGAAAGGATTGGCACAAATTCCAGTGTAATATTATGTAGTCAGTTATATAAAGAAAGGACTGGCACAGATCATTCTAATTCATGATAATCTATGAAAAACCTCTATTTTAAACTTTTAATGCTCATACTTGCTTTTGCTTAAATAAGTACATAAACAATGTAGAAGGAAACATGGGCAACTAACAATGGAAGGAAAAATATATATTAAATAAGAGAACAATTATTTCTAGAAAACACAGAGTCCAGAATTACAGCAGACTAGAGGGCGCTCACCAAAACGGTTTAGGTAAGAAGTGATATGTAGTTACCACAATTTTCAAACTAAAGGTCAATGTGCAGTATATAAATCAAGGGGTTTAACATGGGACGTCTTCCCAAAGTTGGTTCTTTTATTAGAATGAATGTCTGTGAACGAAAATCTGATCGTATAACAGGGTCATGTTCCAGGTATCCCCTAATCAACAGATTGGCAGGAGTGAACGTAGATTCACCAGTAAATGCTGCTATATTTAAATCTTGGATGGGTATGATAACAACAACCTGGTTATGCACCTGAATAAATCTTTGAAGTCAATGTCATTGGTTATGAAAGAGTTGTAAACATGCCTTAATAAATGTAAACCTGACCAGCATATGCTTCAACACCTGTGATTAGGCATTAATTGCCTGCTTTATGCATTCATGAAGTAAATGTGGACAGGACAGAAAATAAGTCTATTACTCTTATTTGTGAGGACTGGAATATGACAATTCACACAATTGTTGTCTATCTTGCAATTAAAACTGGAATCATACACAAATGAAGATAAAATTATGTATTTTGATATTGTGTATATTTTTCAACATGCATATACCTAAATTTTGATCATGCTGGTTGTGATAAAGTGTTCCTTGAAGCTTACATCAAGACCTATACATATACATCAATTTCACACTCCGTCAACTTCATCAAAGCACATGCTGAAAATTTGGCAGTCATATTATTTTTATTGTACAGATGTTTTTATAGAGATATGAAAGTCACATAATTGTAAATTCTAAGTATAAGGGCACCTAAAGAAATGATTTCCTCTATTTCTTAGGATTTTATATGAGCTGTATATTTGTCGAAATACTGTATTGGTTGAGGGACCTTCGTTTTAGAAAAAAAATACAAACCTATGATCAGGGGGCAGGGGCAGGGCTTTAATATTTCACATGTATTCCTTGTGCCAAGACCTTTCATTGGGTACCAAAATTTTTTACCTTGTTATTTTGACCTTGAAGTTTGACCTACTTTTAAGAAACTTTAACCTTGGTCATAACTTATGAACGATCATAGATAGGACTTCAATTTTTCATGTCTGTATTCCATGTGACAAGACCTTTCATTGCATATCAGTTTTTTTTTATGTTTTTATCTTGACTTGGAAGACTGAAGATTGACCTACTTACAAAAACACTTTTGCTATATAAATTTGGTTGCACGGGCAAACTCTGTCGTCTTCTGACAACTCTTGTGGTTCATTTTATCAACTCTTTTTATATAGAATAGATTATACCTTTCAGTTTCATGACATCTAATTTACCATTCTTAGGCCAGTTGTTCAAAATTTTAACACCTGGTTCATATGACCGATTCCATGTCGCGATATAACTGAAATATTGTTGAAAGCGACGTAAAACACCAATCAACTAACCAACCAACAGATGACCAATGGTCAAATTTCAATTCACTGTTTCATTGAAATAAAAAGACTATGATTAATAGTGTGTATACTGAGTTGTAGCATATGCCATTAGTAAATGAATGAAATTTAGATATTTACACAGTAACTTAACAAATTTAACGTACTGTCTATCAAACTGTAACCCCTTATTAGCCTAATTAATGGATAAAGTTTTGTACAACTGGACCCTGACATGTAAATAAATATTAACCTTTTGGTACAAAACATTTTCATGGTTCTCACAAACACAAGCATTTTCTTTTCAGTGGAATGCAGTCTCAGTCACCTACCAGATTGGTGAATGATGCAGAAATGGCAATAAGAATGAAGCTTAAACCTCTCCTAGAGAAAGCAGATGTAAGATGGGTTTACTGAGTGTATAATTTGATGTGATGAGATATAAAGCCATACATGATACAGTGCCCTATAGCTTTCTTACATGTATAGACCAAATTTTAGAGTATTGATTAAGTGTACTACCTGCTATTTGTGAATGCAGTCTTCACCTGTGATGTGATGCAAAACCTATTCATGAATTCACTCTGAGAGATATAATGTAGTCCCATGTATACTATTTATGGACCCACTCTGAGAGATATAATATGGTTCCTTTTATACTACTTAAGTACCCACTTTGAGACATATAATATGGTTCCCTTTCTACTTTTTATGGACCCACTCAGAGTAATGTGGTTCCCTTTATGTTATTTATGAATCAATCTTGTGTAATGATGTGGTGCCTTATTTAACCATTCATGAAAACTTTATAAAATATCATATAATATATATGATTGTTTTTAGAATAGTGCCTCATAAATCTGTGGTGGATAAAAGATTAATTAGATTACAAATCATAAAATGACCTGTGAGATGTAGCTCTTCTTCTGATTGACTCTAGGCTTTGGCATCAAGACAAGAGAAACTAATGATGGCAAAGGAATATTCAGCACGTGATAAGCTTGCAGATAAAGCAAGTGATGCAGTAAGTCTTAAAAAAAACACAACCATCTGGCTAACAGGCTAGCATGTTATCAAAAGATTATTTCAAAATAGTTTTAAAGGTCAAAACATATAAATTGTGTAAAGTCTGAAAGATCTTTTTTTTCAACTTACCGTACCAAGTAATAAATGGTTAATATCTCTTAGAATCTAGAAGATAACTTTGTCCAGTAAACCAATTCTGTATACTGTAGATTGAAATGAATGGAGACATTCTTAGTGATATGATTTTGGAAGATATTCTTCGAGACACAGCAAAGGAGTACCAGAATATAGAACAGGAGAATCGCATCCATCATGAAGCCATCTCAATGCAGGATAACCCAACCCTAGAGACTATCTTCCAGAGGCTAGAGCAGATGGAGGTAGGATTTGCTATGTATATACAGAAAGTAAGGTGAAATCGTAATTCATATCCTCTTATATTGTCTGCTTAAGACCATCTGACATTGGTAAAACAGGTATAGTGGTTATGTGGTTGACCTTGGTATAGTGGTTATGTGGTTGACCTTGGTATAGTGGTTATATGGTTGACCTTGGTATAGTGGTTATGTGGTTGACCTTGGTATAGTGATCATGTGGTTGACCTTGGTGTAGTGTTCATGTGGTTGACCTTGGTGTAGTGTTCATGTTGTTGACCTTAGTGTAGTGTTCATGTTGTTGACCTTGGTGTAGTGGTTATGTGGTTGACCTTGGTATAATGGTTATGTGGTTGACCTTGGTATAGCGGTTATGTGGTTGACCTTGGTATAGCGGTTATGTGGTTGACCTTAGTATAGTGGTCATTTGGTTGACCTTGGTATAGTGGTCGTGTGGTTGACCTTTGAGATAAAGGATATATGTTTGATTTTGGTTATGTTTCTATTCATCATTAGTCGATACTGTCACACTTGTGTGTGGCTGGCAAACTGCTGAAAGTGACAATTATCATTACAAACAGATAAATCAAAACAAACTAACTGCTCATTTAGAGTATTATAGAAACTTGATTGTATTGAGGTATTGATTTGTATATTTATCATTCCAGCAAGAACAGTTTGACATTCGACGTAGATGGGCCACATTGGAATTTGAGGAAGAGGACTCCAACCTCAGGTCCCGTAAAATGAAACGTAAGTTTGGACATGTTCTTATTCTGATTTTCAGGTCTTATTTTATGACAGTAAAATGGCCAGCAATTACAGCTATTAATCTGCCTTTTTACTACAATATTCAAAGAGACGGTATCATGATTCAGTATCAGACTATTAATATCTCAACTAAAATTTAGCCAGGTGAGTTTGTGTCAGGTAGTTATTTATTGGTCGGAATTGCATTGCAATTCCAGACCCTAGTCGTTACAATATGCTGTGGGGAACGCGTGGAACACAGAAAATACCTCCTCGTGTATAAATAGTGCGTCGATATTTAGAAAAAGCGTGATTAGATTTACTTTTAGTACTTATAATTCATATTGTAAGAGTCAATGCAAGGTAAGTTTGATCAGATGAGAAAATAGATGTGCCGTTATTCCATCGATTTAATTTTAGACGAGTTATATTCATGCACTGGAGGACATGCAGTCTTTCCGAATACTCGATGGAAAGTCCCGAAAAAGTACGATTGACATTATGGTGTAGCTGTGCTGTAATAAGAAGTACACTACTAGTCCGTACTAGTATCCATTGCATTATAATAAATAAAACTTAAGAATATCGCTTCTTTTTATAGCAGTTGAATTCGAAGTACTCTACAATCTTCTCGTCACAACGATAAACAAACGTCTTGGTAGTTATTGATGTGTAATGCTGCTAAAACTAGCCAGTTATTTATAGATCTACATGTGTAGACGTGGTTTTCCCCAAATGTACATGTACAGCGGGAGACTCTGTCCAGATTGCTAATTTCATACCACTGTCAAGGTCAAGTGATAAGAAAGAATGATAGCGGATTTGTTTGACAAAATCGGCAAATGAAAAGGCGAATGACCTTGATTTGCAATTTCAGGCAAAGAATTCAAGTCAGATATGCTTTAAACATGACATGTATAGTTCATTTGTCTGTTGCATTTCCAAAATGGACCGTCTTTCCCCATACGATCGGATGCTTAGCTGGGTCCATGGCCATGCGGATTTGACCTCGTATATC
This sequence comes from Pteria penguin, assembly GCA_035048485.1. NCBI lineage: Eukaryota > Metazoa > Mollusca > Bivalvia > Pterioida > Pteriidae > Pteria > Pteria penguin. The sequence goes on along the minus strand of CM068590.1, from coordinate 39,923,131 downwards.
TTGGGAAGTGCTTGGAGTTTTTAAATGAAATTTGGTGTCATTGTACATTAATTCTTTATGTGTGAATGGGCGAAAGCCCGAAGGCAATGCATCAAGTCCTTCATTGTTTTTGTTTGTTCTGTTCAACGCAGACCATGTTTTTGTCAATACTGATCCTAAATATTACACGCTTGGTGTGTGATCTCTTGGTGGATCACGACCTTTGATGTACTTGACCATGCAATTCCGACCTTGAGGACTTTCAAGTCCTTTCATTTTTATAAAAAGTATCACTATAGTAGTCTGGAAGCATGATATTATTTGTTACCAATGTCTCCAGCTTCCAGTGTTTATCATAAAAGAATATTCAGAGCTAAGGATTGGACAACGGTGTTGTATCCTTTTTCTGATGTTGCTGTAACAGTATTTTTATTATGTTGGTCTACAAGCATTTTAGCTCACCTGAGCTGAAAGTTGTCAACAGGAGTGCACTGATCCCCTGAAAATGAAAAAAGACAGGGGGAGAGGGTATTTTTCACATTTTCAACTTTTCTACACTACTACTTGATTAGTTTTGAGAAAACTTGGTAGTTATTAAGTAAAGATGGTCCTGTACAATTTTAGACTTTTTAGAAGTTTTAAAGAAATGACAGACTAATGGCCACCTACAAGCATTGTCATTATGTGCAATATTTTCTGTTTCATGTGAACGATATAGGCCCACTTGGACCTCTTGTTTGTATTATGATGTACAAATATTTTGTCATCAGTATGTTTTGAACATTTGTGGTCAATGTTGCTAGCCAAAAGGAGATCTTTACTGCTGGACATATTGTCTCCCATCTGGTGTCTAGTTGTGAATGTCCTGGACACATGGTCTCCCCTCTGATTTTCACTTGTTTATGAATGTCGTCTATGGTACATTGTTGTGAGTGCTACAGTTATGTTATAACAATAACTTACATATTTTACATTAGTATAGTAAAGCTAACTTAACAGTACCTTGTATTAATTGATATACAATACAGAAAAAATTTATTATCCATATTCTTTTGGAAGAAATCTAACTTCCATAGGTAAATCATTTTTATTATTATTGAATACTTTGTATTACAGATCTGCATATAGATGACAGACCTAAGCCGCCCACTGCTCTACACATCCAGCGAAATAGTAGTCCAAGCCAATCCTTTCATAAAAATCTGTACGTACATAAAGTCTACCGGCAATACTCAAAATATCATGTAAAGTTTTTGTTATCAATATGAGGTTATAATGATTCATAACCGCATGATCTCATTTGATCTTATTGACAATATTGACACAGCATCAGTATTATTATTATACTATTAGGTATGTTCTCAAGTCAGATTAGTCTTATTTTTCATACAGAATAGCTTTTGACTCTAGAAATGTGTAATACTCTTATTATTAAGATTATATTCCCATTCAGATCTACATGACCCTGTTACTTATGATGTTACTGTTTTTTTCATTTCACATTTTTTTTTTTCAATACAAGAGCCTTCAGTAAAGATCAACAAGACGAACCAATAATTTTCACACGGTCAAAACCAGCCCCCAGGTTTCGGGAACAACGCTTGCCTCAGTACGAAGAGTCAAGTCACCATGGTAACCTTGGCTCTCATGTACCTGCTATAGATATTTCAGTACCACGTAACGTGGTGCAGAATGTCCATAGTAACCTGGAGAAATATCAGAGGTACCTCCACAAGTCAGCACATGAATCGCTGGGAAAATTTGATCCTTGGAAACTGGTCGAAGAGTAAGTTAACCTAGTTGAGAAAAGTTGTGAGATAGAAATATTCTAACTTATTGTGAGATAGAAATATTCCAACTTATTGTGAGATAGAAATATTTTAACTTATTGTGAGATAGAAATATTTTAAGAAATATTCCAACCTTTAATACAGTGATGAATTAATAGAATATATATTAAAACAAACTGGATGTCTTAGTAAATGTGATATTAGATCATGCATTAAAATAGTTTTGCATGCTAGATTGTTCTTTTCAGTTACATGCATATTTTGAAAGTAGTAATTGTTTATTTTGTTGAGGATATCAGATTGGAATAAGATATATATATTAAAAGAATCTAGCACTAGTTTGAGTTCCAGATAGAAAAAGATCAGTCGAGGGTTGGATGAATCAACAAATCTCAACCAAGGCATTAGCCGAGGTTGAGATATGTTGATTCATCTAGCCCAAGACTGGAAAGTGAAGGGATTTACCCGACATGTAATATAGGGTGCCTTGTTAACTGTAGTATCTTTGTGCTTTATATGTTTGTCTAATTTGTCTTTATTTCTACGGGTATTCCTTCGGAGATCCAAGGTCCATTGTACTCCCGGGTGTTTCACTGTTTCTATTTGTGCTTTATATATTTATTTCTGTTTCAGTGATTGTATTCTTTTAGAGGATCCGCCTGCATTTACGTTGGGTAAATCCCTTCACTTTCTACGGCCATGTTGTCATGCATTCGATTAGCTAATGATTGGCTATTAAAGCTTTATTTTTGTGGAGCTCGAGTAGCTCAGTCGGTTAGACGGTTGGATGCATGACAGCTAGGTGATTCGGTACCATAGGTCGTGGGTTCGAGTCCCCGTCGGGGAACGAATATAAGTGAAATATAGGGTGCCTTGTTAACTGTAGATCTTGGTGCTTTATATTTTTGTCTAATTTGTCTTTATTTCTACGGGTATTTCTTCAGAGATCCAAGGTCCATTGTACTCCCACGTGTTTCACTGTTTCTATTTGTGCTTAGAATAGTTTTACATATATAGTTCACTCTCAGTTAGTCAAGCTATCAAGCAAAATGTTCAAGTAATCAGTTTGACTAAAATACTCAATAAAACTTAAATATATTTGAATCAGGATTTTATGAAATTAGTGTGACTAAATCATTAGTTTGAATTATCCAAGTTTGGGTATACAAAAAATGGCTGCACTAATTTATAAACACCTATGTATTTTATTCAGAGTTTCTGATCAACTTCTGGAGGAATGTCTACGAGAGGTATCAGAGGAAGTGGAGGAAGTCAATGAAGCCATAGTGAATCAAGTCTGTAAAACGGAATTTATGATCAATAGTACACTCAACAGTGAACAAAATTCACCTCACCATTCTATGACTCATTCCCCTAGTGTCAACATCATGATGAGAGGAGATTCTCTCCCAGCTGAAGAAGACAACATAGTGCCCCCTATGGAGGAAGGCTTACCTCTATACTCGCCTAGTGGAGCAAAGATAGTGGCATTTAGTGATCAACCTGTTCAGCTTAATATGTCAGGTGAACCTGATGGGACAGAGGAGTCTGACGAATATGACGAGGATGAATTTGAAGATGTTGATGATGATGAAGAAACAGAGTCTGAAGAGGAGACTGAGAAAGATGAGGAAGATTGAAGAACTTTGAATTAATTACATGTATTAAGTAAATGATATTTTAATTATTTATGATATACTTTATAAGATATATACATATAGTACATTGTATTTATAATCATAATGACTGAAGGTAAAATGTATTTACAAAAGTCGCTATAAAGGACAACTAATCATATAGGTCACTTCTTTATATGGTATGCCTGTCTGTAATGCATACAGTATGCACGTTTACAAAGTACAAGGTACACACATATTTGTAAGTATAATTTGCACCTGTTTCTAAAGAATACTTCTATAAGTACACATGTTTATTACATGTTACACTCATCTCTAAGGTATGCATGTCTATAAGGTACACCAATGCATATGGTATACCTGTCTGTATGGAACACCTGTCTATAAAGTTGACTCGTCTATATAGTACACCTGTCCATATGGTACACCTGTCTGTATGGTACACCTGTCTATAAAGTTGACTCGTCTATATAGTACACCTGTCCATATGGTACACCTGTCTGTATGGTACACCTGTCTATGTAGTTCACTTGTCTATAAAGTACTCCTGTCTGTAAAATACACCTCTTATGAACACTTAGAATATAACTGCAGTGATATGAATGTATAATGTCATTTTGATGAGTTTTACATGCCAGTTTAAAAGAACCCAGCATAATTGGGTAGTCTATATAGCTGTCTGACTTTCAGGAATTTTGTTGTCACTTGGGGTATTAGTGTTTCATAAACATCTTGTTTTTGAAACATTGTTTATAGTTATTATGTTGTATATATATATTAAGTGATACTACATTTTAATGTATATACAAAACATGTTTCAGATATTTATATGTGACTTGAAGAATATTTTTTCCAGCAAATAAAAGATCTTATTTGCCTCCTGCAGGCAGTACATAACTAGTCGTATTGTTTTTATGTGTGAGAGATGTAGAGCTGAAAATTAAATATTAGATGTGATTTAAGCTTATTCTTGTATTTGTGTTTTGCTAGGGGAAGAGTGGAAGATTTAAGTTTATTTTTATACCCTCGGAATCAAAGATTCCATCAGGTACAATAATTTTTGGCCTCATGACCTTGACTGTGATCTTTGACCTACATTTCAAAAACTTTAACATTGGTTATAACTTCTGAATGGTAAAAGGTAGGGCTTCATATTTCACGTGCATATTTCTTATGACAAGAGCTTTCTGTCGCTTTAATGATTTTTGACCTCATGACCTTTGACCAACATTTAAAAACTTTAACATGGGTTATAACTTTTGAATCATAAGATGTAAGGCTTTCATATTTCACATGCACATTCCAATGGGGTGGGGTGAAATCAGGATGCGGCACATTTCAAAATTTGCCTCATATCGACTTTGCTGCTGCCAGGTGCATTCTTGTTTCACCAACACATCTTTTTGTGTTTGTGTTTTGCTGGGGGAGGATTGGGTGATTTTGACCTATTTTTGTGTTTGTGTTTTACTGGGGTAGGATTGGGTGATTTTGACCAATTTTTTGTGTTCGTGTTTTGCTGGGGGAGGATTTGGTGATTTCTGCCAATTTTTGTGTTTGTGTTTTGCTGGGGTAGGATTGGGTGATTTTGACCTATTTTTGTGTTTTGCTGGGGGAGGATTTGGTAATTTCGGCCTATGTTTGTGTTTGTGTTTTGCTGGGGGAGGACTTGGTTGGTCCAGTGGTTTCTAACAGTGATGACTATCATTCACCCTGTCAGTTTGAATTTCACATTACTTATTCTTTATATTCTATCTGGTTATATATCCTACAGATAAGACAATAGAAAGCAATGTCCCATTTCATTAAGTATGGTGTTAGGTAGAACTCCCTCATTCCGTCGAGAAACGATGTAGACCAGTACCGTCACTCTATGCATGTACGTGAAGTGCAGCATTGAGATATAAATAGTTTGCTCTACTGATATAACTAGCTAGGTTCATGGCAAACATGTACATGTTTTGGTCACCATCTCCATGGATTTTGTCATTACGCAGTACACTTGATCATATCCGGATTACTCGGTTAAGTAGACTGCATTATATAACGGATTATTTCAGGATGTTTTAATTGTTATATACGTGTATGAGAAATGAGACCCATATAATATCCGATCGCAATGACTTGCACAATTTACTTCTCTTACCAAGAAGCTTCGAACTGTTGTCTTGGCCTCTGGTAGTGCTTATTATAATTTTATTATTATTTAAACATTTATAGAGCGCTCTATCTAGAAATTTCTAAAGCGCTTTACATATACATGCAATAAATATTATCAGCATTGATAAACAGTCATAAGATTATAGAAAGTTAAAAGAGATTATTACACTCAAATTATTTGTATAGGAAAAACTAATAGAATAGAAATGAATAATATATACATTCACTAAACGAGCCTAGAATTTAAAAATTATCAAAATGAAGTTGATTTGCTTTGAAATGAATAAGATATGCTCTATTCATATATATGTACTACCAATTAACAGTTCCTATATAAATTAAGGTCTCTTACTAGGTGATAAAACCAGCATAATTACAAATTAAATGCTTGTTTAAAAGGATGAGTTTTCAGTGCTTTATTGTATAAGGCAAGGGATGAACACTTTTTCAAGCTGTCCGGGAGAGTGTTCCAAAGAGAAGCTGAAACCACATCAAAACGACGGTCCCCGTAAATTCTGGTGCGTGCTCGTGGCACTCGAAGAAGATGGGAAGATTCTGAGCGGAGGGATCTAGCTGGCGTATAAAAGTTCAAGAAGTTCCCGTAAATACATAGGTGCCTGATTGTTCAAAGCCTTGAACACGAGCGGAGAATCTTGTACTTTATCCTGTATTCAACAGGAAGCTAATGCAGACCAATAAGCAACGGTGTTACGAGCTCCTTCCTCTTGGTACGCGTAACTAGCCTGGCCGCGGTATTTTGCACCCGCTGAAGTTTTGCGATATACTGTTTATTTATACCATAGAATAGGGCATTGCCGTAATCCAATCTGGAAGTTACGAGTGAATTCACCAAGGTCTTGCACGCATCTTCGGTAATGTACGGACGAATACACCCAATTTTCCTGATATTTGCGTAGGCTAGACGGGAACAAGAAATACATTGTTTATGCATGCTCATGCTTCTGTCGAAATATATGCCAAGGTTTTTGACGAAAGAGGCGTTACTTATAATATTTTTACCAATAGATAGTTCAAAATCAGCCAGTTCTTTTTGTCTGTGTTTAGGCGCAAAGACGATTAGTTCTGTTTTGTCCTCATTTAACTTCAGATGATTCGCGGACATCCAAAGCCGTATATCTGCGAGACACTTTGACATTTTTGAAGATACGTCTGGGAGGTTCTCTAGCTGCTCGACTAAAATGTATAACTGTGTATCGTCGGCATATATATGGTATGTCATGTTGTGGCGTCTACACAGTTCACCAATAGGCTTCGAAAATAAACAGTAGAATTTAGGGCCGAGAACGGACCCCTGGGGCACGCCAATTTCCAAAGGACTCGAATCCGATAGGGTAGATTCTATGCAGACACGTTGACATCGATTACTGAGATACGATTTTATCCATTTCAAAGCAGATCCTGATATACCAAATGAATTTTGGAGCCTTTGAAATAGAATACTGTGGTCAATGACATCGAAGGCTGCTGATAAATCCAACATGATAAGTATGGCACAACAATTACTATCCAGTGTGCGTGCGATATCATGGTGTACTCTAAGTAGCGCAGTTTCAGTGGAATGACCAGATCGGTATACTGATTGGTAGTTTTCATGTAAGAGGTTTATATCGAGATGACTTTCGATTCTCTTAGATACCACTTTTTCGAGTACTTTAGAGATGAAAGAGAGGTTTGAAACTAGGCGATAGTTTTTGAAAATCTCTTTGTCAAAACCAGTTAGGTGATTCGGTACCATAGGTCGTGGGTTCGAGTCCCCGTCGGGGAACGAATATAAGTGAAATATAGGGTGCCTTGTTAACTGTAGATCTTTGTGCTTTATATTTTTGTCTAATTTGTATTTATTTCTACGGGTATTTCTTCAGAGATCCAAGGTCCATTGTACTCCCACGTGTTTCACTGTTTCTATTTGTGCTTAGAATAGTTTTACATATATAGTTCACTCTCAGTTAGTCAAGCTATCAAGCAAAATGTTCAAGTAATCAGTTTGACTAAAATACTCAATAAAACTTAAATATATTTGAATCAGGATTTTATGAAATTAGTGTGACTAAATCATAAGTTTGAATTATCCAAGTTTGGGTATACAAGAAATGGCTGCACTAATTTATAAACACCTATGTATTTTATTCAGAGTTTCTGATCAACTTCTGGAGGAATGTCTACGAGAGGTATCAGAGGAAGTGGAGGAAGTCAATGAAGCCATAGTGAATCAAGTCTGTAAAACGGAATTTATGATCAATAGTACACTCAACAGTGAACAAAATTCACCTCACCATTCTATGACTCATTCCCCTAGTGTCACCTTCATGATGAGAGGAGATTCTCTCCCAGCTGAAGAAGACAACATAGTGCCCCCTATGGAGGAAGGCTTACCTCTATACTCGCCTAGTGGAGCAAAGATAGTGGCATTTAGTGATCAACCTGTCCAGCTTAATATGTCAGGTGAACCTGTTGGGACAGAGGAGTCTGACGAATATGACGAGGATGAATTTGAAGATGTTGATGATGATGAAGAAACAGAGTCTGAAGAGGAGACTGAGAAAGATGAGGAAGACTGAAGAATTTCGAATTAATTACATGTATTAAGTAAATGATATTTTAATTATTTATGATCTACTTTACAAGATATATACATATAGTATATTGTATTTATAATCATAATGACTGAAGGTAAAATGTATTTACAAAAGTCGCGCTATAAAGGACAACTAATCATATAGGTCACTTCTTTATATGGTATACCTGTCTGTAATGCATAAAGTATGCACGTTCACAAAGTACAAGGTACACACATATTTGTAAGTATAATTTGCACCTGTTTCTAAAGAATACTTCTATAAGTACACATGTTTATTACATGTTACACTCATCTCTAAGGTATGCATGTCTATAAGGTACACCAATGTATATGGTATAACTGTCTATATGGAACACCTGTCTATAAAGTTGACTCGTCTATATAGTACACCTGTCTGTATGGTACACCTGTCTATGTAGTTCACTTGTCTATAAAATACTCCAGTCTGTAAAATACACCTCTAATGAACACTTAAAATATAACTGCAGTGATATGAATGTATAATGTCATTTTGATGATTTTTACATGCCAATTTAAAAGAACCCAGCATATTTGGGCAGTCTATATAGCTGTCTGACTTTCAGGAATTTTGTTGTCACTTGGGGTATAAGTGTTTCATAAACATCTTGTTTTTGAAACATTGTTTATAGTTATTATGTTGTATATATATTAAGTGATACTTTTAATGTATATACAAAACATGTTTCAGATATTTATATTTTTTCCAGCAAATAAAAGATCTTATTTGCCTCCTGCAGGCAGTACATAACTAGTCGTATTGTTTTTATGTGTGAGAGATGTAGAGCTGAAAATTAAACATTAGATGTGATTTAAGTTTATTCTTGTATTTGTGTTTTGCTAGGGGAAGAGTGGAAGATTTAAGTTTATTTTTATACCCTCGGAATCAAAGATTCCATCAGGTACAATAATTTTTGGCCTCATGACCTTGACTGTGATCTTTGACCTACATTTCAACACTTTAACATTGGTTATAATTTCTGAATGGTAAAAGGTAGGGCTTCATATTTCACATGCACATTCCAATGGGGTGGGGTGAAATGGGTGAAATCAGGATGCGGCACATTTCAAAATTTGCCTCATATGGACTTTGCTGCTGCCAGGTGCATTCTTATTTCACCAACACATGTTTTGCTGGGGGAGGATTGGGTGATTTTGACCTATTTTTGTGTTTGTATTTTGCTGGGGGAGGATTGGGTTTCTTTGGCCTATTTTTGTGTTTGTGTTTTGCTGGGGTAGGATTTGGTGATTTTGACCTATTTTTGTGTTTGTGTTTTGCTGGGGGAGGATTGGGTGATTTCTGCCTATTTTTGTGTTTGTGTTTTGCTGGGGGAGGATTGGGTGATTTTAGCCTATTTTTGTGTTTGTGTTTTGCTGGGGGAGGATTGGGCGATTTCGGCCTATTTTTGTGTTTGTGTTTTGCTGGGAGAGGAGTGGGTGATATAAGATTATTTTTGTGTTCGTGTTTTGCTGGGGAGGACTGGGTTGGTCCAGTGGTTTCTAACAGTGATGACTGTCATTCATCCTGTCAGTTGGAATTTCACATGACTTATTCTTTATACTCTTTGTGGTTATATATCCTACAGATAAGACAAAGCAATGTCCCAACTCATTAAGCATGGTGTTAGGTAGAACTCCCTCATTCCGTCGAGAACCGATGTAGACCAGTACCGTCACCCTATGCATGTACGTGAAGTGCAGCATTGAGATATAAATAGTTTGCTCTACTGATATAACTAACTAGGTTCATGGCAAACATGTACATGATTTGGTCACCATCTCCATGGATTTTGTCAATATGCAGTACACTTGATCATATCCGGATTACTCTGGGATAACTCGGTTAAGTAGACTGCATTATATAACGGATTATTTCAGGATGTTTTAATTGATATATACGTGTATGAGAGATGAGACCCATATAATATCCGATCGCAATGACATGCACAATTTACTTCTCTTACCAAGAAGCTTCGAACTATTGTCTTGGCCTCTGGTAGTGCTTACATTCACAGAAAAGAATTTCGATGACCTCTTTTCATTGTAATGCTTCCCGAACAGAAGTTTTAAACACTTCAATGTAGTCTTCGTCATTTTTCACTAATTTGATTATTCTGTCAAAGGAAGGAATAATGATACCCTCTCTTGCACTCCAACTTAAATTACTAACAACCAGCCATTTTCTCGAACGCTATGGTGATCGAATTTTGTGCTGAATATTTAGCCTCATTGTTATCACTGAGAGAAATTTTCAATCAAGGAACAACCCCCTTTCAAAAGAAACAAACAAACCTATCGATCTTTAGGCTAAAAGCCTTTCAGTCTTGAATTCAGACAAATTACTTGTCCACAAAGATTGATTGATTGATTGATTTTTGTTTTTACGTCACACCACGAATATTTCACGTATATGGTGACGGCATCTGCCTGATGCGGGGCATACAAATTTTGACCTTTGCAACGGACCCTCCCGAAGCAGTGAGGGATCTTTTACGTGCCATGCATACCACGACACGGGGCCTCGGTTTTTACTGTCTCATCCGAAAGACAGGACACCGGCATGGCCAGAGCGGGAATGGAACCCCGGCTGCCCGATCAGGAGTCCGGCGCGATACCTCTAGGCCACGCCGGCCTTGTCCACAAAGAATAATGAAAACTTTTGTGTGGTACATACACAGACACACACACAAATACAAATACAATGTATGTGTATATATAAAGGACAGGCAAAGGTTTTTTTTCAGGATTCCATAAACTCCCGCCTTCTTGTTTATGGTCAGAGAAACGTCCCCCTTGGCAGTAAGACACCTTTTATCAAATAAAAGAAATATTAACTCGTAAGAACAACTACTTTGACGACTGAATTCTTCACGCTTCGATTCCCGGGTTGCGCCACTATGTTTAAGAGGTTGGTTACCTCCTGCTTCCATGTCGTGATATATATCATCATGTAAAATTTACCTGCTGATACATTTTAACTACAAATAATATAATTCAACTTTGGTTTGAGTTAGTTATACTTTTGATCTAAAGTCTTTTCCATGAGTTGCTATGGTTACCACCTTTAGATCTAGATTTTTATTTATCTACGTTCCGGAATTTGTCACTTCATGTACTTTGGCAATCTTTAGCTGTAAAGTTAAGACTTAGAGTAAATATTTTTCAACACTCCAATTTACATGGCTGACACTTTTATTTACTCTAGTATAGCCTTTCCGAGAAACCTGTGAAAACAATTAACTTTATCTTTTGATGTTCTTTCCGACAATGACTGTGACACGCAAGTGAATAATCTTGGGACGGGTACCCCACGCTATACCCGTAATCCGTAATGAGGCCCGCAAAGGGGTAATTCTACGTACGGTATGTCTTTGTTTTTATTGAATGATAACCCTTATTGGGCCTACCTTGACCAAGACAGCGGTCTCGTCTTCGTACCAGCGCGTCAGTTTATGCTGGATAAATCAACAATAAAGACGTGAACCTTATAGCTGTCTATGGTCTACTTTCAGGTATGAAAGCCTTATGTATATTTTGTAATTTCTTAGATTTGCAATATTTTAGAATGATTGAAATATATAATATTTGTTTTTAATTTTAAATGTTTGATTGCTAAACTTTAATGATTGATTGCATATTTTATGCAATTAAAAGGCTTTCTTCTAAATTTAATTAAAAAGAATTTATATATTATGAATTAACTAAGGTTGCTCTTCATTGAATATAAAGTGTACCTCATCATTGCCAAGCGTTTTACCATTTGCTAATTTTCCCCATTTTTCTTATTATTTAGTAACTTATTGATTGAAAGGACTCATTTTTCATTTATTTTCTTAGACAGTTCATAGGGTTATTGTAAACATTAATGTGGTCTATTTATAGTACAAGGGTTTGTCTATATGTTGCATTCATATAACATGTTTATGCAAAAGATACATTGTTTTATTTGTTTATTTTATACTCGTCAATTTATGAATTGTGATTATAAATGAATTATGATGTTTCATTTCAATTAATAACAGTTTATGCTGGATAAATCAACAATAAAGACGTGAACCTTATAGCTGTCTATGGTCTACTTTCAGAATTCAGAAAGAACAAACAAAGTGTTATCACCCAAAACAAGCCAAAGCCAAAAAGAGCCAGTGGCTGGGTGATAAGTTGGTGGAGAATCCGGGTATAAAACTAAAAACATTCAATGGTTCAGAGTCAGCACATCTATGGCTGTCCAACTTGCAGGCATGGATAAATATTACAAAATAACTGACGAAGATGCCCTAAATGGCATAGTTTGCCATATGGATGGCCAGGCAGCTACCTGGATAGAGAGCCTATCACCAAATCAAAGAACAAACATGGAGGAATTTAAAAAAGCCCTACTAGAGAGATTCTCTCCAGAAAATGCCTGCAGCCTAACTCTCACTTCAATCAAACAGCTGCCAGGAGAGGACGTTTTGAACTACCTTGCCAAGGCAGAAAAAATCAGCATTGGCCATGACCTGCCAGAGAAATATAAGGTACAATTTGTGGTCAATGGGCTACAAAAACCATTCAAAAGTAAAATAATTGGAAAAGAACCAAAAACATTCTCACAGTTGAGGCACGCTGTCAACTTGGCCTCAGCTGAGATGGAGAATGAGGTGAAAGACGATTCATTGACACAAGTCAACGCTATGTGCAACAGCTTAGCAAATCAACTGAAAGAAACATTAGACACGGTGCGAAATGAAATTAGTGCCATAAACACAGATACAAAAAAGCAAAAAAATCAAGAAATGCAACCGCCGCAAACATACGCGCCAGTGCCAGTGCATCCGTATTCTCAGTCTCACGTGCAACCATACGCTCCAGTGCCAGTGCATCCGTATTCTCAGTCTCACGTGCAACCATACGCTCCAGTGCCAATGCATCCGTACTCTCAGTCTCACGTGCAACCATACGCTCCAGTGCCAGTGCATCCGTACTCTCAGTCTCACGTGCAACCATACGCTCCAGTGCCAGTGCATCCGTACTCTCAGTCTCAAGTGCAACCGCCGCAATACCAAACAAATCAAGGACACAGAACGAATGGCAGAATGAATGGTAGAATGCAAGGACCTTGTTCTGGGTGTGGAAATGGTAAGTCTTGCTACCCTAAGCGTACATGCCCTGCCCAAACTGTTCAATGTGCTATTTGTAGAAAAATGGGTCATTATGATTATCTATGTTGGTTTGGTAAACGAACTCAGAACCCACAACCTTTTACAAACCAGTCAAATTCACAAAATTCATGCTAGGGATACGCGCCTATCCTCCCTAGGGATAGGCACCAAATTGACAATACAGTAAATACATCTGTAACAAGCCTAACTAACCATATGCATGATATATGTACTAATCAACCTAACTGTCATACCCCCTCTAAACCCCAACCTCCTCCCATACAACCTAGTACATGTAGTACTAAACAAAGAAAAGAAAGCAAAAGTACTAAACAAACCAAGTCTGACAGTTGTGTTAATCTAGTTATGCCTATGGTCAAAAATAAGGTTAGTGTTGAAGTCTATGGTACATCCATAATGGCATTAGTTGACACGGGTGCAACTATCTCGTGTATGTCATCCTCTATATTAGACAAACTTAGTATAGATAAGAATGATGTACAGTCAGCTGATGCGACAGATGCAGTTGCTGTGGGTGGTGAAAAGCACCACAGTCTTGGTGTGCTATCCTTACCCATCTCTTTTAATGGTCTTATTATTGCACACAAATTCCAAATTTATGATCATTTTCAGCACCCTCTCATCCTTGGTCTAGATTTCCTAAAAGCAAATGATGCCATTTTCAATGTTGAACAAAGCACTCTTTCACTCAAAGATCCCATCTCACAAAACATTCATGTGATTGACACAAACTTAGGTTTAGCCAGAGTGAGCAAAACAGTGAAGGTAAAACCAAAATCAATAAGACTAGTTGAAATTTATATCAAAAACTTGTCTAAAACATCACATGTCCTCCTTGAACCTTCACATCATCTCCCAATGCATGGACTTGCAGGTGCAAAATGTATAGTAGATACACTAAACAATTATAAGCAATACATGCAAATTATTAATCCATGGGATAAAACCATAACCCTACCTGCAAATACACGCATTGCCTCTGCTTCTGTTATCGATCAAGAAACAGTTTTCTCTCTTGAAACACCAAGTTCAAAACAGCAGAAATCACAAAATATCACTTCCCAGCATCATTCACTAGACTTTGACCTTTCAAACTCTGATCTCAATTCAGAACAGAAACAACTTCTGCAAACTTTTCTATTAAAACATCACAATGTTTTTGCCAAAGAACTTAAGGAACTTGGTAAGTGCAACATACAACCCCACAGAATTGAAACAGGGAATGCAATGCCAGTCCGTCAAAGGTTCTATCGTCAGTCACCACAAGTCAACGCTGAAATGAACAGACAACTAGACGAGATGCTAGAGGCTGACATTGTAGAAGAATCAACTTCCATGTGGCAAAGTCCAGTAGTAATGGTGAAGAAGAAGAATGGTCAGCTACGATTTGCAGTGGACTACAGAAAATTAAATGCAGTCACTCAGCAACATACCTTTCCATTACCAAGACTTGAAGACGTATTTGACATGATTGGAGCATCTAACGCCAAAATATTTTCCACACTAGACTTAGCATCCGGCTTTTGGCAAATTCCTATGGAACCAGAAACGGCACATAAGTCAGCCTTCGTCACTCCAACAGGCATCTACCAGTGGAAACGAATGCCTTTTGGCTTAGTCAACGCCCCAGCCAGTTTTCAAGCTCTCATGACCCAAGTGCTTAGAGGTCTTAATTGGAAAACATGCTTAGTGTATGTTGATGACATTCTAGTATTTTCTAGCTCTTTTTCTCAACACTTACTACATCTAGATCAAATATTCTCTAGACTAACTGATGCTGGACTCACTTTAAAACCCAGCAAATGTTCTTTTGCTCTGAAAAAGGTTCAATATTTAGGTCATGTGATTACCAAGGATGGTGTAGAAGTTGATTGTGGTAAAACAGAAACTGTCAAATCTTTTCCTATCCCTAACTCTACTAAGGAGGTTAGATCTTTTCTTGGTCTCTGTAATTACTACAGAAAATTCATACACAACTACAGTTCTATCATCAATCCCTTGACTTCTCTCTTATGCAAGAATGTGAAATTTCAATGGTCTACAGAATGTCAGCTATCATTTGACAAACTTAAACATGCACTGACATCTGCCCCAGTCCTAGCATATCCTGACAATTCTAAACAATACATACTTACAACAGATGCCTCAGGTGCAGCCATAGGATTTATACTAGGACAATCGGACGACAACAAAAAGGAAAGAGTCATAGCTTATGGTGGACGCTCTCTCAACAAATTTGAAAAACAATACTCAATTTCTGAACGGGAATGTCTAGCCATTGTAGAAGGTATCAAAGCCTACCATGTATACCTTGCTGGTAAGCCATTCTTAGTGTATACTGATCACTCTGCACTTAAATGGCTGCAAACAGTAAAACATGATACTGGTAGACTTGCCAGGTGGTCACTACTGTTACAAGGTTATACATTTGATATCTGCCACAAGAAAGGTAAGAAAAATGGAGTCGCTGACGCACTGTCCAGAAGATCATACCCTGACGCATGTACGGACAATAATATTACTGATCCAGAAGATGTCATTCCTTGCGCTAATGTATCATGTATAACAACATCAGATACAGAAGATCTACACAACCAGGTCACCTTCTGTTACACCAACCAAGAGGTCTCCACAGAAGTAAAGGTACCAAGCATCTGTAGCATAGAAAACATGGACTCCATTGATAAACTACAAAGTGAGTGTCCAGATTTTGCTCCCATGTATCAGTACTTCTCAACAGGAACAGTACCTACATTAAAAACAGAGCGTGACAAATTGATCTCTGAGAGCAACCAGTATGTTTTCCTTGATGGAGTCCTCTATCATTTCTATCAACCCAGATCAAAGAAAGTTTCTGACATCCACCCAGTATTGAAACAAATAGCAATTCCAAGATCACTGCGTGAAGATGTACTGAAATCTTATCATGACAGCATTGCGGGAGGAGCCCATCTTGGCCTAGACAGGACTTACAGAGCCATCCAACTGAAATACTACTGGCCTAAGATGTACCAAAACATAGCAGACTACATTCGAGCATGTCCCACTTGCCAATCAGCTAAGAAAATAACCAATCATCCTCATGTACCACTCACAAATATGCCTGTAGCAGAGACATTTTCAAGGTTACACATGGACATACTCGGACCACTAACTACATCAACAGAAGGCTACAAATACATACTTCTAGTAGTAGACTCCTTTAGCAAATGGCCAGAAGCATTTCCTCTTAAGACCCAGGAATCTAAAGAAATTGCAAAAGTACTATACTCTCAAATCTTTGCTAGGTATGGAGCACCACACACCATAGTTAGTGACAGAGGTCAGAACTTTCTTAGCAAAGTAGTCACAGCTGTGTGTGAGATATTCCAAGTGACAAGACACTTTACTAGTGCTTATCACCCTCAGACCAATGCAACTTGTGAGAGAATGAATAGTACAATAGCTCAATGTTTGCGCTCCTACATCAATAAGGACCAAACTAATTGGCCTGACCTACTCCCTGGTGTAATGATGGCTTTAAGAATGAGCCCTTCTACGCAGTCATCACATGTATCACCATTTCATTTGGTCTTTGGTAAAGAAATGAATTTACCATTTGACTCCTCACTCATACCAAAAGATGGGTTAAACAAGGATGCAAAAGCTCATGTAAATGAACTCATGGATCATCTCAACATTGTCAGAGAAATAGCTACCAAAAACATCAAGAAAGCTCAGGAAAAGCAAAAACAACATTATGACAAAAAGGCAAAGCACACAGAGTTCAACACAGGTCAACTGGTCATGCTTCACACGACAAGAGTCCCTGTAGGTCTGTCTCCTAAACTTCACTGTCCCTGGGATGGCCTATATTACATATCAGCAAAAGGACCTAACAACACCTATAAGATCCGTAAGGTCTCCAATAACAAGGAACTGAAGTCATATATCCATGCCAACAGGTTAAAAGTATATAACAATCCTAACAACTTGCCCCGCATGGATCCACCATCACAACCCCAAGATGATGAAGAGCACCAGCCAAAAAGGACCAACCTAAAAATGGACCAATCAGTACAAAGGGAGCAACAAAATACAAATATAACTCCTTCAAAAGAAAAGACAACATCAAAAACTCAGAAAACTCGAGTTTCAACTCCAAAAGAGAAAAGTATACCTGGTAGAACAGACAAACCTACAACTACATCCCAAGATGACCCATCAGGAAAAATATATCCTGTAGAAAAACTTCTTAGATATAAGTATGTAGATGGTAAGAAAACACTTTAGAGTTCAATGGCATGGATTTAGTGAACGCACATGGGAACCAGAAGAAAATCTGCCCCCTAGAATGATTCGCAAGTTTCATATCACTAAAACACAGACAGGTACAACACGCAAGAAACACAAAAAGCAGACGTGTTTTACACGTAAATGAACACATTATCTTTCTTCGTCCCACTCTTATCTGACACCTGTTCTAAACTCTTGCTTCTCACTCCTTAACTCGTTATGTTATAAGTTTGTTGAAATTTCAACATATTCATTTGTGTTGATCTAGTGCTATTTAGTTAGGCCAAACTAAAATATTGACAACTTATACATGACATACTTATATCACTTTCCCTTCTTTCACTTTCTTAGGTATTCTGGGACTGACAAAGATTCTGCTCATTCTGACTTCAGTGTGTATTCTCGTTTCGTCTGTGTCAGCCAACGACGTCACCTCCGATACAGTCCAAAGAATGAACTACGGTATCACCTTCCAGAAGTCTTCACAGATCTTCTTAGGACAAGAATTCTGGACACATACTTTCGAAATAACAATTCCAAAGAAAATCTACTTGTATGATGAGATAAGATGTAATCTCCCTAATTGTCAAAGAGTACTACCTGTCATTAGATCTATCAACTCTCTTAGAATGCAATCTATGGCGAGTGTTAATGCCACAGTACACCAAATTCATAAACTAGTACCTGAATCAACTATGCCTCAACAAAACCCCTATTTTGGTAAATCTAGATCAAAACGAGGCCTCTTTGACTTCATAGGGCAAATTTCTAAGTCTCTATTTGGCACAGCCACATCAAATGACATAGCAACACTACAAAGACACATGCAATCACTAAACAGAAATAATATTAAAATTGCTAAAGCTATGGCTACACATGAAGAACACCTAACTTCATTTATTTCTACTGTAGATCAAAGATTCCAAAATATGATGAATGCTGTAAAACAAAATCATAGAGATGCTATAGCATTTTCTAATCTTATGAGTTCATCTATTGACGCTTTAGACCATGAATTTATTTTTCTCGAAGAACTCATTGTAAAACAAGTAAATTCTTCATCTAGACTAGAAACGGTATTAGAACATTTGAAGTTAGGTATTCATGACTTGGTAAAAGGCAAATTGTCACCATTTTTGTTATCCCCTAAAACTATTCAATCATCATTAGACCAAATTCAAAGTATTATTGACAAAAAATATCCCCTTTTCAACATTATTCATAAAAACCCATTATACTATTATTCTCATGCTGATTTCCTATATACTAGATTACACTCTAAACTATACTTAACACTTAAGATACCTATTTCCCCATTTAAACATCCACTCACACTGTATAAGATATACTCATTTCCAGTACCAATCAATGCAACTTCTTCTCATGCAACTCAATTATTAAATCTCCCTGATTATTTCATGCACACCAGTGACAATCAACATTTTAGAACTATTTCTAGTGGAGATTTGACAAAGTGTTCAGGATCAAACACAAAATATTGCCCTTTTCAGTTAGCATTACAATCCTCAGCCTCTGCATCTTGCATATCAGCAATATTCTATAACCTTAAATCAGAAATTAAACACCATTGTAATTTTAAATTCATTTTGGATACTATCAAGCCAGATATCAAAGAGTTATCTCCCTCACATGTACTCATGTATCAAACATCTATGGTAGCCCTTGAATGTCCAAAGGGTCAACATATTGTAAAAGGTTGTTCATTTTGTATTATCCAAATTCCCTGTATGTGTTCTTTTACTTCAGAGGATTTGTACCTACCACCAAGAGTTGGTTATTGCAATAACAATACGGATACAATTACCAAGTTACATCCGGTCAACCTTGCCATTATTCAAGAATTATTTAACTCTAGTGCCCATTCTACTATATATGGAGATACTACATTTAAGAATTTTGTAAACATAAACATGCCTAAGTTCAAAATATTCAATCATTCATTTTCAAAATATTTAGCTGTTGATGAAAAACAACATTTAAGTCTTAAGAAAATGATAGGCTATGCTAAGCGAGATGAAGCAGCATTTCGTACACTCTCAGAGTCCATGATAGCAGGACAGGTATATTTTGCTGTAGATTCATGGCCAGACACTAGTGGTTATATGGCAATAGCTGCATCTGCTGTTGCAGGATTATCCTTAGCCTTTGAATTATGGTCATTTTTCAAGATTCGCACGCTTAACTCAGCACTAATACTTTTGCATGCAACTAAACCTTCCTCAGCCTTTATAACACCACATCCTGACCTTTCCTTTGTTTATAAAACACCAACTAGTAACACAACACCTAAGAGCATAGCAGATCATATATACTATTCATTCAATACACCGTGGCCTTATGTCACACTCTCAGTCATCAACACTATATTCATTATCATACTAGCTCATAAACTATGGAAGAAGTTCAAAACCTCACACAAAACTATGATTCATGTGGAAATAACTACAGGAACCGAGTGTATGTTACTCACACTTGCTACGCTACCTCTGTGTCCAGACAATTGGTGTATTCAGCCTCCAGAGCAGATTCATAACATCACTATCAACAAAACATGCATGTGCGGAGCAACTTTCACACTAGAATCATCCGAATTCACTATCACTAACATTCGCACCAACACACAACTTACAATACCAAAATCCAAACACATTTCACCTCTTAAGGCGCGTAAACTTAGAAGAATCTTAAGTCAACCTTATACTGTTTACTTCTTGATATCACATCATAGATATTATAAATTACTTCAATAGATTTTGGTCTTATTAGCTGGTCATGTACACTTAATTAATAGCAAGACAGGAATGCAAGAGCATGATTATAGAATGAGAGATGAGAGAATGTCCAGAGGTGTACCATATCATTAGTGTCATTCAGTGAACATTATTCAAGTTGGACTTATCATTGTGTATATATGTATAAATATGAACTATAAAACTTGTTAGCAACAGACACACAAAAGATGTGCAAGCTACCCAAACATATAATATTATCAATTATATTAACAATCAAAAGAAAACACAAATCCTAAGTGTATAAAAAAAGTTTATCGTGAATATAAAATATATGGTACCATTGTATATAATATGTGTAAAACTTAGAATTTGGTAGTTTAGAGTGTGTAATTGTTTGAAATATTTGCATTTTTATTACATGTATAACATTTTATTAGTAGTTAGAACATTTGTTTGAACATTGATATTTTTGACTGAAATAATTGTTTTATTGAAAGTACATACTACATCCCCCCCCCCCACACACACACACACATTTTATCAAGTCATATGTCACAATTTAATCTTTGAGGACAAAGATTTTTCTGGCCAGGAGGGAATTATCATCATGTAAAATTTACCTGCTGATACATTTTAACTACAAATAATATAATTCAACTTTGGTTTGAGTTAGTTATACTTTTGATCTAAAGTCTTTTCCATGAGTTGCTATGGTTACCACCTTTAGATCTAGATTTTTATTTATCTACGTTCCGGAATTTGTCACTTCATGTACTTTGGCAATCTTTAGCTGTAAAGTTAAGACTTAGAGTAAATATTTTTCAACACTCCAATTTACATGGCTGACACTTTTATTTACTCTAGTATAGCCTTTCCGAGAAACCTGTGAAAACAATTAACTTTATCTTTTGATGTTCTTTCCGACAATGACTGTGACACGCAAGTGAATAATCTTGGGACGGGTACCCCACGCTATACCCGTAATCCGTAATGAGGCCCGCAAAGGGGTAATTCTACGTACGGTATGTCTTTGTTTTTATTGAATGATAACCCTTATTGGGCCTACCTTGACCAAGACAGCGGTCTCGTCTTCGTACCAGCGCGTCAGTTTATGCTGGATAAATCAACAATAAAGACGTGAACCTTATAGCTGTCTATGGTCTACTTTCAGGTATGAAAGCCTTATGTATATTTTGTAATTTCTTAGATTTGCAATATTTTAGAATGATTGAAATATATAATATTTGTTTTTAATTTTAAATGTTTGATTGCTAAACTTTAATGATTGATTGCATATTTTATGCAATTAAAAGGCTTTCTTCTAAATTTAATTAAAAAGAATTTATATATTATGAATTAACTAAGGTTGCTCTTCATTGAATATAAAGTGTACCTCATCATTGCCAAGCGTTTTACCATTTGCTAATTTTCCCCATTTTTCTTATTATTTAGTAACTTATTGATTGAAAGGACTCATTTTTCATTTATTTTCTTAGACAGTTCATAGGGTTATTGTAAACATTAATGTGGTCTATTTATAGTACAAGGGTTTGTCTATATGTTGCATTCATATAACATGTTTATGCAAAAGATACATTGTTTTATTTGTTTATTTTATACTCGTCAATTTATGAATTGTGATTATAAATGAATTATGATGTTTCATTTCAATTAATAACAGTTTATGCTGGATAAATCAACAATAAAGACGTGAACCTTATAGCTGTCTATGGTCTACTTTCAGAATTCAGAAAGAACAAACAAAGTGTTATCACCCAAAACAAGCCAAAGCCAAAAAGAGCCAGTGGCTGGGTGATATATA